>JAECUM010002418.1:0-175682 GCA_016617855.1 Megalonaias nervosa
AATGATTGCCTCCGAAATTATCATAATATTATTCCGCATTACGATCATTTTATACACATTTAGTCTTGATAACTGTTGAACATTCAGTTAAACACTGAATATAAGTATAGTTTCTACAACCACGTTCAGTCTAAAGATTTCCTTTAACCGTTGTTCGCGCAATGCCATTCGCTTTTATTAATTTACACGTCGACTCATGTTCCTGTTGTGTATTCTATACAAATATTATAAGTGAGATCTTAAACAATGTCGCCATTTGGCAAGATATTGAACATTCAGGCATATTGTTTAACTTAAAGACATTTTTACTGTGTTCTAGTGATAAGAACGATGCACAAGGTTCACTTAAGGTTCGGAAATTTACTTAATAAATCTGCCTAAACTTTTGTATTCAATGAGTTCTGACCAGTTCCGGCTTGATATTGTTTTTAATCAACTATCGTGTTACAAGGATTTGCATTTTCAGATGAGGTGTAATCTTTTTTCTTTGTACAATCTTGCTGTTCAAACAATACCTCTTTCTTAAGTAGTGGAATAATAATTGTTACATTTTATCAAAGCATTAGCTCTTATAGTTTCTTTTCTGTCGAATGAGTTTCCACCTAAGTTCTGTATCATTAACCACGATGCGCACGATTCCATTGATGTTTGTGGTTTCATAAAAACAGAGTGGCTTTTACTCCCCTTCATCGCTTTTACCTAAGATTTCTCCTGTCGTGTTTAGAGCATCGAAAGGCCCTGTCTCTGTTTATCTGTTTATTATAACATAATCATTAATTTTCAACCTTTACGCTCATTCCCCATCCTGCTTTCTACGTGTATTTGATGCACCCAATTGTACCAGATTTTGACATCTAAATAATTAACATTTCCAGAGTCCTTGTCACAAACGTATCATGCAACAGGAAGAAAATAGGGGCTACTGTACAATATCAATAATAATTCAAGACTAACAAACGGATAAGAGATATGTACTACATTATTTTTGACATTACCTGAAGAAAATAAAAGAGAATTTGAGCTGCAAAGAAAGTTGCACTAAACGTGAACAACAGGAATATTATATTCCCATTCAACGATCGTAAATTACATAATATTGTCACGAATGCATATTTTATCATTCCCATGCAGAACATTTTTCTCTTGTACATAGAGAATAGACTATTTATGTCCCTTTCCTACTCGACGTTTTCAAATCTAATCTTTTTCCGATACAAAAAATGCTAAATTTCATCATATTCGCACAGATGGTTTTTTGCGTCGCATGTACAGCATCCTTCTCGTGTGCATGTAGAACGGATTGGTTCAATCTCTTGCTTAGACAACATTTTGTGACTGAATTTAAAAATTAATCGTAGCACTTTTGATATAATTTTAAAACGATATGTGGTCTATGTCACATTACCCACGATGCGCACGATTTCATTGAGGTTTGTGATTTCATAAACGAAACGCAACTTTTGTCTTTCTTTTCTTCGCTATTTCGTAAATGTTCTGCTGTTGCATATTCAGAACGTTAATAGCCTCTGTCTCCGTTTACTATAACATAATAGTTAATTTTCTTTTCTACTTTTACATTCATTCCCGTCCTGCAGTCTTCACCGATCTTCATGCACCCAACCGTTCGAAATTTTGAAATTTATATAATCAATACTTGCCGTGTCTATGAAAGAAACGTTCGTCCAACAAGATGAAATTGAGGTTACTGCGCAATATGTGTTTGTAAAAGAAATTCATGATTAGCACACGAATAATTATAACTATATTACCATAAACATTACCTTAAATGTAAAGTTTAGAGGTAGAATTGATGAATTAGTTGAATCTTTTACTGCAATACAACGGAGCTAAACTTCATCATATTCTGACACATATTCTTTACCCTTCCATGGGCGGCTTTTTTCTCGTTGTACATATAGAACGGATTGATTCTGTCCCTTGACTACTCTACTTTGTATGATTGCATTTAACAATCAATTATAACGTTCGTCATATAATTTAGAGCCATTAGAAAACATGTCACATGTAACAATCTGATTCGAAATTGGCTGTGTCTGCACTATACGAGCGTAACTCCTTTCCTGTTAAAGCGACTATTTGGTCATAATGTATTGGTCATAATGTACTGATCCTTAAAATCATGCCTCCAAATTGGTCATGTTTCAGTTGAAGAAGAAATTCCGTGTCTTGAACTGCGTTACACTGCCCTAATATACCCCATTTACCATGATGCTCATGATTCCATTCAAATTTGTCATTTTACAACTTGACCATCTCCCCTACAATGTCCGACCAAATCGTCTGCATTTTGTATTCAATTTTCCATATCTCTTGATCTGATAGTAGAATTAACAGTATAGTTTGGTTTTAACAAGCATTTCTGCATTTTCTTCGTCCAATGGCCTAGCTGTTTTAATTGTATGCGAATATTTTGATCTTTAATTGTGTCCAGGATGATTATTTTTTGTTACACTGTGTCAAATTATTTCCTTCCAGTGTTTCAGGTTTTCAAAATAATTCTCACAAATTTGATCATATTTCATCACATTTACACAAATAGGTTTTTTCCCTCGCATGTACAGCATCCTTCTCGTGTGCATGGAGAACGAATTGGTTAATTACCTTTCCTAGACAACGTTTTGGGATTGAATTTAAAAATCAATTGTAACACTTTTCATATGACTTATAAAGGACATGTGGAAGATGTATCATTAACCACGATGCGCACGATTCCATTGAGGTTTGTGATTTCGTAAAAGAAAAGTAGTTGTTGTCTTTCTTTTCTTCGCTATTTCGTAAGCGTTCTCCTCTTGCATATTCAGAACCATAATAGGTTCTGTCTCCGTTTACTATAACATAATAGTTAATTTTCCACTTTTACCTTCATTCCCCTCTTGCAGCCTTCGGTTATCTTTATGCACCCAATCATAAGAAATTTTTAAATTTATATAATCAGTATTTTCACAGTCTATGAAAGAATGTTTCGTCCAACAAGATGAAATAAGGGCTGCTGCACAATATATGTTTCTAAAAACAATCTTGACTAACAAATGAACGATCGGAACTATATTAAATTGGAAATTACTTCAAAAATATAGAAAAGAAGTGAATTGATGAACTAGCTGAATCTTTTACTGCCATACAACGGTCCTAAATATCATCATATTTTATATTATGTCAGATGTTCCTTTCTCACTTCCATATCTGGAGCCCTTCTCTTGTGCATATAGAATGGATCATTTCTGTTCCTTGTCTAGTCTACTTTATATCATTGCACTGAAAAATCAATCGTAAGGTTCTTCATATAATTTTAGACCGATTAGCAAAAATGTCGCATGTGACAATCTGATTCTACATTGCGGCATCTGCATTGTATTGTCTTATCTCCTTTCTTGCTAAAGCAACTCCTCGTTCATAATTTATTGATCCCTCAAATAAATGTCCCCGAATTAGTCCGATTTCAGTTGAAGAAGAAATACCGCGAGTTAAACTGGATTACACAGTCCTAATAGACCCTATTTACCATGATGCTCATCATTCCATTGAAATGTGTCATTTTACAACTCGACCATCTCCCCTCTATCCTACAATGTCCGACCAAATCGTCTGTATTTTGTATTCAGTTTTCCATGTCTCTTGATTTGATATGAGAGTTAAGCAAATAGTTTGGTTCTAACAACATTTTCTGCATCTTCTACGGCAAATAGCTTATCTGTTGTAATTGCATGCAAATATTTTGATATTTAATGATGTCCAGGATGATTACATTTTGTTTCACTGCTTTAAATTATTTCCTTTCTGTCTTTCAAGTTTTCAAAAGAGTTTTCACATAGCTCATCGCTGTGATTGGCTCCCAAATTACAATACAATTACTCGTCATTATGATAACTTAGTAAATAATTTGACTTGATAACTATTGAACCTCCCGTTAAACGTTGACTATTAGTAGAGTTTCTTTAACCTAGTTTTGTTACACTGTGTCAAAATAGTTCCTTATAGTGTTTGAAATGTTCAAAATATTTCTCACAAAACTGATCGCATTATCTCGCAAATTACGATAAAAGGATTTGTCATTATGATAACTTTGTAAATATTAAGTCTTGATAACTATTGAACACTCCGTTAGTCACTGACTATGTGTAGAGTTTTGTCAGCCAAGCTCAATCGTCTCGAAGTTTTCCTTTAACCGTTCTTCGCTCAATGTCATTCACGTTTATGATTTTACACATCGTTTCATGTTCCTGCTGTATGTTCTATACAAACTTGATAGGTTAGGTCTTTAACAATATCTCTATTTGGCAAAGTAATTAACATTAAGGCATCTTCTCAACGTGGGATTGCATCCTTTCAGATCTAAATTATTAACCACGATGCACAAGACACCCTCTAGGCTTGGAATTATACTTACTAAATCTTCCTTCACTTAATTTATCTCAATGAGTTCTGAAGAGTTGCGACGTGTATTTTCTTCGATTAACTCTTCTGTTACAAGTATTGGATTTTTCTTATGAGATGTCGTCTTCTTTGTTTGAGTAATGTTCAGTTCAAAGAATAACTCTTTTTAAAATATAGCAAGATAATTGTTACATTTGATCAAAGGGTTAGTTATTATAATCACTGTTGATTCAAGTACGTTCCTGCCAATATACGTATCATGAACCACTATGCGCACGATTCCACTGAGGTTTGTGACTTCAAAGAGTAAAAGTCGTTTTTGTCTTACTATTCTTTGCTATTTCTTAAGTGTTCCCTATTGTTGCATATTCAGAACGGGAAAAGGATCTGTCTCTATTTATTGTAACGCAATGCTTAACTTTCCGCCTTTACGTTGATTCATCTCCTGTGGCCCTTGCTTAGCTTCATGCACCCAACTGTACCATATTTTCACATTTAGATCATCAGTATTTTCCAGGTCTGTACAGCAATGTTTCGTGCAACAAGAAGAACATATGGGTTACTGCACAATATATGCTTCGAAAATATTCAAGATTAACAAATGAATGATAAATATAAACTATATTTATCTGCAAATTATCTCAAAAATAGAAGCGAGGTAGAACTCCTGAGAGATTGCACTAGACGTGATCGAGTGGAATATTGCAATCCGATACAACGATGCTAAGTTTCATCATATTTGATAGATGCTTTCTTTATGTTCTTATGTACAGTGTCTTCCTCGTGTGCATATAGAACGGATGCTTTCCGTCCATTTCCTTGTCAACGTCTTGTGATTGATTTTAAAAAATCATAGACAATTTGGCATGCAATTGTTTGAACGAACAGACAATTTATCGCATGTGACAATCTGATTCTACATGCAGTATCTGCATTGTATGATTGGGTTTTTCACACTTTCTTTTTTATTATCACTTGCAAAGTTCGTGTTGTCCCAAAACCGATCTGAGCTCTTTTCCTCCTAAAGCGACTCTTTGGTTAGCATTTTTATATCCTTCAATTCATGCCACGAAATTAATCCTATTTCTGATAAAGAAACGTTTCCAAAAGAAATCCAGCTTCTTAACCTATGTTGTATTGTTTCAATATGCTCCATCAACCAGATGCTCAAGATTCCATTGAAATTTTGTCATTTCACAGCTTGACCATCTCCTCTCTATCATAAAATATCAGGCCATATAGTCTGTATTTTGTATTTAGTTTTCAATCTCTTTTAATCTGGTAAAAGATTTAGGCTATATGTATTTCTAGTAACATTTTCTGTAACTCCTTCGGCAAATAGCATAACTGTTGTAATTTGAATGCGAATATCTAGATATTTGATCGTGTCTAAGATGATCAAAATTTTGCCATAGTGTGTCAAATTATTTACTTATACAGTTTTAAGTTTTCAACACATTTCTCACAAAACTCATCGCAATGATTGCCTCCGAAATTATCATAATATTATTCCGCATTACGATCTTTTTATACACATTTAGTCTTGATAACTGTTGAACATTCAGTTAAACACTGAATATAAGTATAGTTTCTACAACCACGTTCAGTCTAAAGATTTCCTTTAACCGTTGTTCGCGCAATGCCATTCGCTTTTATTAATTTACACGTCGACTCATGTTCCTGTTGTGTATTCTATACAAATATCGTAAGTGAGATCTTAAACAATGTTGCCATTTGGCAAGATATTGAACATTCAGGCATATTGTTTAACTTAAAGACATTTTTACTGTGTTCTAGTGATAAGAACGATGCACAAGATTCATTTAAGGTTCGGAAATTTACTTAATAAATCTGCCTAAACTTTTGTATTCAATGAGTTCTGACCAGTTCCGGCTCGATATTGTTTTTAATCAACTATTGTGTTACAAGGATTTGCATTTTCAGATGAGGTGTAATCTTTTTTCTTTGTACAATCTTGCTGTTCAAACAATAGCTCTTTCTTAAGTAGTGGAATAATAATTCTTACATTTCATCAAAGCATTAGCTCTTATAGTTTCTTTTCTGTCGAATGAGTTTCCACCCAAGTTATGTATCATTAACCACGATGCGCACGATTCCATTGATGTTTGTGGTTTCATAAAAGCAGACTGGCTTTTACCCCCCTTCATCGCTTTTACCTAAGATTTCTCCTGTCGTATTTAGAGCATCGAAATGCCCTGTCTCTGTTTATTATAACATAATCGTTAATTTTCAACCTTTACGCTCATTCCCCATCCTGCTTTCTACGTATATTTGATGCACCCAATTGTACCAAATTTTGACATTTAAATAATTAACATTTCCAGAGTCCTTGTCACAAACGTATCATGCAACAGGAAGAAAATGGGGCTACTGTACAATATCAATAATAATTCAAGACTATCAAACGGATAAGAGATATGTACTACATTATTTTTGACATTACCTGAAGAAAATAAAAGAGAATTTGAGCTACAACGAAAGTTGCACTAAACGTGAACAACAGGAATATTATATTCCCATTCAACGATCGTAAATTACATAATATTGTCACGAATGCATATTTTATCATTCCCATGCAGAACATTTTTCTCTTGTACATAGAGAATATGTCCCTTTCCTACTCGACGTTTTCAAATCTAATCTTTTTCCGATACAAAAAATGCTAAATTTCATCATATTCGCACAGATGGTTTTTTGCGTCGCATGTACAGCATCCTTCTCGTGTGCATGTAGAACGGATTGGTTCAATCTCTTGCTTAGACAACATTTTGTGACTGAATTTAAAAATTAATCGTAGCACTTTTGATATAATTTTAAAACGATATGTGGTCTATGTCACATTACCCACGATGCGCACGATTTCATTGAGGTTTGTGATTTCATAAACGAAACGCAACTTTTGTCTTTCTTTTCTTCGCTATTTCGTAAATGTTCTGCTGTTGCATATTCAGAACGTTAATAGCCTCTGTCTCCGTTTACTATAACATAATAGTTAATTTTCTTTTCTACTTTTACATTCATTCCCGTCCTGCAGTCTTCACCGATCTTCATGCACCCAACCGTTCGAAATTTTGAAATTTATATAATCAATACTTGCCGTGTCTATGAAAGAAACGTTCGTCCAACAAGATGAAATTGAGGTTACTGCGCAATATGTGTTTGTAAAAGAAATTCATGATTAGCACACGAATAATTATAACTATATTACCATAAACATTACCTTAAATGTAAAGTTTAGAGGTAGAATTGATGAATTAGTTGAATCTTTTACTGCAATACAACGGAGCTAAACTTCATCATATTCTGACACATATTCTTTACCCTTCCATGGGCGGCTTTTTTCTCGTTGTACATATAGAACGGATTGATTCTGTCCCTTGACTACTCTACTTTGTATGATAGCATTTAACAATCAATTATAACGTTCGTCATATAATTTAGAGCTATTAGAAAACATGTCACATGTGACAATCTGATTCGAAATTGGCTGTGTCTGCACTATACGAGCGTAGCTCCTTTCCTGTTAAAGCGACTATTTGGTCATAATGTATTGGTCATAATGTACTGATCCTTAAAATCATGCCTCCAAATTGGTCATGTTTCAGTTGAAGAAGAAATTCCGTGTCTTGAACTGCGTTACACTGCCCTAATATACCCCATTTACCATGATGCTCATGATTCCATTCAAATTTGTCATTTTACAACTTGACCATCTCCCCTACAATGTCCGACCAAATCGTCTGCATTTTGTATTCAATTTTCCATATCTCTTGATCTGATAGTAGAATTAACAGTATAGTTTGGTTTTAACAAGCATTTCTGCATCTTCTTCGTCCAATGGCCTAGCTGTTTTAATTGTATGCGAATATTTTGATCTTTAATTGTGTCCAGGATGATTATTTTTTGTTACACTGTGTCAAATTATTTCCTTCCAGTGTTTCAGGTTTTCAAAATAATTCTCACAAATTTGATCATATTTCATCACATTTACACAAATAGGTATTTTCCCTCGCATGTACAGCATCCTTCTCATGTGCATGGAGAACGAATTGTTTAATTACCTTTCCTAGACAACGTTTTGGGATTGAATTTAAAAATCAATTGTATCACTTTTCATATGACTTATAAAGGACATGTGGAAGATGTATCATTAACCACGATGCGCACGATTCCATTGAGGTTTGTGATTTCGTACAAGAAAAGTAGTTGTTGTCTTTCTTTTCTTCGCTATTTCGTAAGCGTTCTCCTGTTGCATATTCAGAACCATAATAGGTTCTGTCTCCGTTTACTATAACATAATAGTTAATTTTTCACTTTTACCTTCATTCTCCTCTTGCAGCCTTCGGTTATCTTTATGCACCCAATCATAAGAAATTTTGAAATTTATATAATCAGTATTTTCACAGTCTATGAAAGAATGTTTCGTCCAACAAGATGAAATAAGGGCTGCTGCACAATATATGTTTCTAAAAACAATCTTGACTAACAAATGAACGATCGGAACTATATTAAATTGGAAATTATTTCAAAAATATAGAGAAGAAGTGAATTGATGAACTAGTTGAATCTTTTACTGCTATACAACGGTCCTAAATATCATCATATTTTATATTATGTCAGATGTTCCTTTTTCCCTTCCATATCTGGAGCCCTTCTCTTGTGCATATAGAATGGATCATTTCTGTTCCTTGTCTAGTCTACTTTATATTATTGTTCTGAAAAATCAATCGTAAGGTTCTTCATATAATTTTAGACCGATTAGCAAAAATGTCCCATGTGACAATCTGATTCTACATTGCGGCATCTGCATTGTATTGTCTTATCTCCTTTCTTGCTAAAGCAACTCCTCGTTCATAATTTATTGATCCTTCAAATAACTGTCCCCGAATTAGTCCGATTTCAGTTGAAGAAGAAATACCGCGAGTTAAACTGGATTACACAGTCCTAATAGACCCTATTTACCATGATGCTCATCATTCCATTGAAATGTGTCATTTTACAACTCGACCATCTCCCCTCTATCCTACAATGTCCGACCAAATCGTCTGTATTTTGTATTCAGTTTTCCATGTCTCTTGATTTGATATGAGAGTTAAGCAAATAGTTTGGTTCTAACAATATTTTCTGCATCTTCTTCGGCAAATAGCTTATCTGTTGTAATTGCATGCAAATATTTTGATATTTAATGATGTCCAGGATGATTACATTTTGTTTCACTGCTTTAAATTATTTCCTTTCTGTCTTTCAAGTTTTCAAAAGAGTTTTCACATAACTCATCACTGTGATTGTCTCCCAAATTACAATACAATTATTCGTCATTATGATCACTTAGTAAATATTTTGACTTGATAACTGTTGAACATCCCGTTAAACGTTGACTATTAGTAGAGTTTCTTTAACCTAGTTTTGTTACACTGTGTCAAAATAGTTCCTTATAGTGTTTGAAATTTTCAAAATATTTCTCACAAAACTGATCGCATTATCTCCTAAAATACGATAAAATGATTCGTCATTATGATAACTTTGTAAATATTAAGTATTGATAGCTATTGAACACCCCATTAATCAATGACTATGTGTAGAGTTTTGTCAGCCAAGCTCAATCGTCTCGAAGTTTTCCTTTAACCGTTCTTCGCTCAATGTCATTCACGTTTATGATTTTACACATCGTTTCATGTTCCTGCTGTATGTTCTATACAAACTTGATAGGTTAGGTCTTTAACAGTATCTCTCTTTCGCAAAGTAATTAACATTAACGTGGGATTACATCCTTTCAGATCTTAAGTATTAACCACGGTGCACAAGACACCCTCTAGGTTTGGAATTATACTTACTAAATCTTCCTACACTTAATTTTCCTCAATGAGTTCTGAAGAGTTGCGACGTGTATTTTCTTCGATTAACTCTTCTGTTACAAGTACTGATTTTTCTTATGAGATGTCGTCTTCTTTGTTTGAGTAATGTTCAGTTCAAAGAATAACTCTTTTCAAAATATAGCAAAATAATTCTTACATTTGATCAAAGGGCTAGTTATTATAATCACTGTTGATTCAAGTACGTTCCTGCCAATATACGTATCATGAACCACTATGCGCACGATTCCACTGAGGTTTGTGACTTCAAAGAGTAAAAGTCGTTTTTGTCTTACTTTTCTTTCCTATTTCTTAAGTGTTCCCTATTGTTGCATATTCAGAACGTGAAAAGGATCTGTCTCTATTTATTGTAACGCATTGCTTCACTTTCCGCCTTTACAATGATTCGTCTCCTGTGGCCCTTGCTTAGCTTCATGCACCCAACTGTACCATATTTTCACATTTAGATCATCAGTAGTTTCCAGGTCTGTACAGCAATGTTTCGTGCAACAAGAAGAACATATGGGTTACTGCACAATATATGCTTCGAAAATATTCAAGATTAACAAATGAATGATTAATATAAACTATATTTATCTGCAAATTATCTCACAAATAGAAACAAAGTAGAACTCCTGAGAGATTGCACTAGACGTGATCGAGTGGATTATTGCAATCCGATACAACGATGCTAAGTTTCATTATATTTGATAGATGCTTTCTTTATGTTCTTATGTACAGTGTCTTCCTCGTGTGCATATAGAACGGATGCTTTCCGTCCATTTCCTTGTCAACGTCTTGTGATTGATTTTAAAAAATCATAGACAATTTGGCATGCAATTGTTTGAACGAACAGGCAATTTATCGCATGTGACAATCTGATTCTACATGCAGTATCTGCATTGTATGATTGGGTTTTTCACACTTTCTTTTTTATTATCACTTGCAAAGTTCGTGTTGTCCCAAAACCGATCTGAGCTCTTTTCCTCCTAAAGCGACTCTTTGGTTAGCATTTCTATATCCTTCAATTCATGCCACGAAATTAATCCTATTTCAGATAAAGAAACGTTTCCAAAAGAAATCCAGCTTCTTAACCTATGTTGTACTGTTTCAATATGCTCCATCAACCAGATGCTCAAGATTCCATTGAAATTTTGTCATTTCACAGCTTGACCATCTCCTCTCTATCATACAATATCAGGCCATATAGTCTGTATTTTGTATTTAGCTTTCAATCTCTTTTAATCTGGTAAGAGATTTGGGCTATATCTATTTCTAGTAACATTTTCTGTAACTCCTTCGGCAAATAGCATAATTGTTCTAATTTGAATGCGAATATCTAGATATTTGATCGTGTCTAAGATGATCAAAATTTTGCTATAGTGTGTCAAATTATTTACTTATACAGTTTTAAGTTTTCAACACATTTCTCACAAAACTCATCGCAATGATTGCCTCCGAAATTATCATAATATTATTCCGCATTACGATCTTTTTATACACATTTAGTCTTGATAACTGTTGAACATTCAGTTAAACACTGAATATAGGTATAGTTTCTACAACCACGTTCAGTCTAAAGATTTCCTTTAACCGTTGTTCGCGCAATGCCATTCGCTTTTATTAATTTACACGTCGACTCATGTTCCTGTTGTGTATTCTATACAAATATTATAAGTGAGATCTTAAACAATGTTGCCATTTGGCAAGATATTGAACATTCAGGCATATTGTTTAACTTAATGACATTTTTACTGTGTTCTAGTGATAAGAACGATGCACAAGATTCACTTAAGGTTCGGAAATTTACTTAATAAATCTGCCAAAACTTTTGTATTCAATGAGTTCTGACCAGTTCCGGCTCGATATTGTTTTTAATCAACTATTGTGTTACAAGGATTTGCATTTTCAGATGAGGTGTAATCTTTTTTCTTTGTACAATCTTGCTGTTCAAACAATACCTCTTTCTTAAGTAGTGGAATAATAATTCTTACATTTTATCAAAGCATTAGCTCTTATAGTTTCTTTTCTGTCGAATGAGTTTCCACCTAAGTTCTGTATCATTAACCACGATGCGCACGATTCCATTGATGTTTGTGGTTTCATAAAAACAGAGTGGCTTTTACTCCCCTTCATCGCTTTTACCTAAGATTTCTCCTGTCGTGTTTAGAGCATCGAAAGGCCCTGTCTCTGTTTATTATAACATAATCATTAATTTTCAACCTTTACGCTCATTCCCCATCCTGCTTTCTACGTGTATTTGATGCACCCAATTGTACCAGATTTTGACATCTAAATAATTAACATTTCCAGAGTCCTTGTCACAAACGTATCATGCAACAGGAAGAAAATAGGGGCTACTGTACAATATCAATAATAATTCAAGACTATCAAACGGATAAGAGATATGTACTACATTATTTTTGACATTACCTGAAGAAAATAAAAGAGAATTTGAGCTGCAAAGAAAGTTGCACTAAACGTGAACAACAGGAATATTATATTCCCATTCAACGATCGTAAATTACATAATATTGTCACGAATGCATATTTTATCATTCCCATGCAGAACATTTTTCTCTTGTACATAGAGAATAGACTATTTATGTCCTTTTCCTACTCGACGTTTTCAAATCTAATCTTTTTCCGATACAAAAAATGCTAAATTTCATCATATTCGCACAGATGGTTTTTTGCGTCGCATGTACAGCATCCTTCTCGTGTGCATGTAGAACGGATTGGTTCAATCTCTTGCTTAGACAACATTTTGTGACTGAATTTAAAAATTAATCGTAGCACTTTTGATATAATTTTAAAACGATATGTGGTCTATGTCACATTACCCACGATGCGCACGATTTCATTGAGGTTTGTGATTTCATAAACGAAACGCAACTTTTGTCTTTCTTTTCTTCGCTATTTCGTAAATGTTCTGCTGTTGCATATTCAGAACGTTAATAGCCTCTGTCTCCGTTTACTATAACATAATAGTTAATTTTCTTTTCTACTTTTACATTCATTCCCGTCCTGCAGTCTTCACCGATCTTCATGCACCCAACCGTTCGAAATTTTGAAATTTATATAATCAATACTTGCCGTGTCTATGAAAGAAACGTTCGTCCAACAAGATGAAATTGAGATTACTGCGCAATATGTGTTTGTAAAAGAAATTCATGATTAGCACTCGAATAATTATAACTATATTACCATAAAAATTACCTTAAATGTAAAGTTTAGAGGTAGAATTGATGAATTAGTTGAATCTTTTACTGCAATACAACGGAGCTAAACTTCATCATATTCTGACACATATTCTTTACCCTTCCATGGGCGGCTTTTTTCTCGTTGTACATATAGAACGGATTGATTCTGTCCCTTGACTACTCTGCTTTGTATGATTGCATTTAACAATCAATTATAACGTTCGTCATATAATTTAGAGCTATTAGAAAACATGTCACATGTGACAATCTGATTCGAAATTGGCTGTGTCTGCACTATACGAGCGTAGCTCCTTTCCTGTTAAAGCGACTATTTGGTCATAATGTACTGATCCTTAAAATCATGCCTCCAAATTGGTCATGTTTCAGTTGAAGAAGAAATTCCGTGTCTTGAACTGCGTTACACTGCCCTAATATACCCCATTTACCATGATGCTCATGATTCCATTCAAATTTGTCATTTTACAACTTGACCATCTCCCCTACAATGTCCGACCAAATCGTCTGCATTTTGTATTCAATTTTCCATATCTCTTGATCTGATAGTAGAATTAACAGTATAGTTTGGTTTTAACAAGCATTTCTGCATTTTCTTCGTCCAATGGCCTAGCTGTTTTAATTGTATGCGAATATTTTGATCTTTAATTGTGTCCAGGATGATTATTTTTTGTTACACTGTGTCAAATTATTTCCTTCCAGTGTTTCAGGTTTTCAAAATAATTCTCACAAATTTGATCATATTTCATCACATTTACACAAATAGGTTTATTCCCTCGCATGTACAGCATCCTTCTCGTGTGCATGGAGAACGAATTGGTTAATTACCTTTCCTAGACAACGTTTTGGGATTGAATTTAAAAATCAATTGTATCACTTTTCATATGACTTATAAAGGACATGTGGAAGATGTATCATTAATCACGATGCGCACGATTCCATTGAGGTTTGTGATTTCGTACAAGAAAAGTAGTTGTTGTCTTTCTTTTCTTCGCTATTTCGTAAGCGTTCTCCTGTTGCATATTCAGAACCATAATAGGTTCTGTCTCCGTTTACTATAACATAATAGTTAATTTTCCACT
This sequence comes from Megalonaias nervosa, assembly GCA_016617855.1. Taxonomy (NCBI): domain Eukaryota; kingdom Metazoa; phylum Mollusca; class Bivalvia; order Unionida; family Unionidae; genus Megalonaias; species Megalonaias nervosa. The sequence goes on from JAECUM010002418.1 coordinate 14,569, forward strand.
TTTACCTTCATTCCCCTCTTGCAGCCTTCGGTTATCTTTATGCACCCAATCATAAGAAATTTTGAAATTTATATAATCAGTATTTTCACAGTCTATGAAAGAATGTTTCGTCCAGCAAGATGAAATAAGGGCTACTCACAATATATGTTTCTGAAAACAATCTTGACTAACAAATGAACGATCGAAACTATATTACCTTGGAAATTACTTTAAAACTATAGAAAAGAAGTGAATTGATGAACTAGCTGAATCTTTTACTGCTATACAACGGTCCTAAATATCATCATATTTTATATTATGTCAGATGTTCCTTTTTCCCTTCCATATCTGGAGCCCTTCTCTTGTGCATATAGAATGGATCATTTCTGTTCCTTGTCTAGTCTACTTTATATCATTGCACTGAAAAATCAATCGTAAGGTTCTTCATATAATTTTAGACCGATTAGCAAAAATGTCGCATGTGACAATCTGATTCTACATTGCGGCATCTGCATTGTATTGTCTTATCTCCTTTCTTGCTAAAGCAACTCCTCGTTCATAATTTATTGATCCCTCAAATAAATGTCCCCGAATTAGTCCGATTTCAGTTGAAGAAGAAATACCGCGAGTTAAACTGGATTACACAGTCCTAATAGACCCTATTTACCATGATGCTCATCATTCCATTGAAATGTGTCATTTTACAACTCGACCATCTCCCCTCTATCCTACAATGTCCGACCAAATCGTCTGTATTTTGTATTCAGTTTTCCATGTCTCTTGATTTGATATGAGAGTTAAGCAAATAGTTTGGTTCTAACAACATTTTCTGCATCTTCTACGGCAAATAGCTTATCTGTTGTAATTGCATGCAAATATTTTGATATTTAATGATGTCCAGGATGATTACATTTTGTTTCACTGCTTTAAATTATTTCCTTTCTGTCTTTCAAGTTTTCAAAAGAGTTTTCACATAGCTCATCGCTGTGATTGGCTCCCAAATTACAATACAATTACTCGTCATTATGATAACTTAGTAAATAATTTGACTTGATAACTATTGAACCTCCCGTTAAACGTTGACTATTAGTAGAGTTTCTTTAACCTAGTTTTGTTACACTGTGTCAAAATAGTTCCTTATAGTGTTTAAAATGTTCAAAATATTTCTCACAAAACTGATCGCATTATCTCGCAAATTACGATAAAATGATTCGTCATTATGATAACTTTGTAAATATTAAGTCTTGAGAACTATTGAACACCCCGTTAGTCACTGACTATGTGTAGAGTTTTGTCAGCCAAGCTCAATCGTGTCAAGTTTTCCTTTAACCGTTCTTCGCTCAATGTCATTCACGTTTATGATTTTACACATCGTCTCATGTTCCTGCTGTATGTTCTATACAAACTTGATAGGTTAGGTCTTTAACAATATCTCTATTTGGCAAAATAATTAACATTAAGGCATCTTCTCAACGTGGGATTGCATCCTTTCAGATCTAAATTATTAACCACGATGCACAAGACACCCTCTAGGCTTGGAATTATACTTACTAAATCTTCCTACACTTAATTTATCTCAATGAGTTCTGAAGAGTTGCGACGTGTATTTTCTTCGATTAACTCTTCTGTTACAAGTATTGGATTTTTCTTATGAGATGTCGTCTTCTTTGTTTGAGTAATGTTCAGTTCAAAGAATAACTCTTTTTAAAATATAGCAAGATAATTGTTACATTTGATCAAAGGGTTAGTTATTATAATCACTGTTGATTCAAGTACGTTCCTGCCAATATACGTATCATGAACCACTATGCGCACGATTCCACTGAGGTTTGTGACTTCAAAGAGTAAAAGTCGTTTTTGTCTTACTATTCTTTGCTATTTCTTAAGTGTTCCCTATTGTTGCATATTCAGAACGTGAAAAGGATCTGTCTCTATTTATTGTAACGCAATGCTTCACTTTCCGCCTTTACGTTGATTCGTCTCCTGTGGCCCTTGCTTAGCTTCATGCACCCAACTGTACCATATTTTCACATTTAGATCATCAGTATTTTCCAGGTCTGTACAGCAATGTTTCATGCAACAAGAAGAACATATGGGTTACTGCACAATATATGCTTCGAAAATATTCAAGATTAACAAATGAATGATTAATATAAACTATATTTATCTGCAAATTATCTCACAAATAGAAGCGAGGTAGAACTCCTGAGAGATTGCACTAGACATGATCGAGTGGAATATTGCAATCCGATACAACGATGCTAAGTTTCATCATATTTGATAGATGCTTTCTTTATGTTCTTATGTACAGTGTCTTCCTCGTGTGCATATAGAACGGATGCTTTCCGTCCATTTCCTTGTCAACGTCTTGTGATTGATTTTAAAAAATCATAGACAATTTGGCATGCAATTGTTTGAACGAACAGACAATTTATCGCATGTGACAATCTGATTCTACATGCAGTATCTGTATTGTATGATTGGGTTTTTCACACTTTCTTTTTTATTATCACTTGCAAAGTTCGTGTTGTCCCAAAACCGATCTGAGCTCTTTTCCTCCTAAAGCGACTCTTTGGTTAGCATTTTTATATCCTTCAATTCATGCCACGAAATTAATCCTATTTCTGATAAAGAAACGTTTCCAAAAGAAATCCAGCTTCTTAACCTATGTTGTATTGTTTCAATATGCTCCATCAACCAGATGCTCAAGATTCCATTGAAATTTTGTCATTTCACAGCTTGACCATCTCCTCTCTATCATAAAATATCAGGCCATATAGTCTGTATTTTGTATTTAGTTTTCAATCTCTTTTAATCTGGTAAAAGATTTAGGCTATATGTATTTCTAGTAACATTTTCTGTAACTCCTTCGGCAAATAGCATAACTGTTGTAATTTGAATGCGAATATCTAGATATTTGATCGTGTCTAAGATGATCAAAATTTTGCCATAGTGTGTCAAATTATTTACTTATACAGTTTTAAGTTTTCAACACATTTCTCACAAAACTCATCGCAATGATTGCCTCCGAAATTATCATAATATTATTCCGCATTACGATCTTTTTATACACATTTAGTCTTGATAACTGTTGAACATTCAGTTAAACACTGAATATAGGTATAGTTTCTACAACCACGTTCAGTCTAAAGATTTCCTTTAACCGTTGTTCGCGCAATGCCATTCGCTTTTATTAATTTACACGTCGACTCATGTTCCTGTTGTGTATTCTATACAAATATCGTAAGTGAGATCTTAAACAATGTTGCCATTTGGCAAGATATTGAACATTCAGGCATATTGTTTAACTTAATGACATTTTTACTGTGTTCTAGTGATAAGAACGATGCACAAGATTCATTTAAGGTTCGGAAATTTACTTAATAAATCTGCCTAAACTTTTGTATTCAATGAGTTCTGACCAGTTCCGGCTCGATATTGTTTTTAATCAACTATTGTGTTACAAGGATTTGCATTTTCAGATGAGGTGTAATCTTTTTTCTTTGTACAATCTTGCTGTTCAAACAATAGCTCTTTCTTAAGTAGTGGAATAATAATTCTTACATTTCATCAAAGCATTAGCTCTTATAGTCTCTTTTCTGTCGAATGAGTTTCCACCCAAGTTATGTATCATTAACCACGATGCGCACGATTCCATTGATGTTTGTGGTTTCATAAAAGCAGACTGGCTTTTACCCCCCTTCATCGCTTTTACCTAAGATTTCTCCTGTCGTATTTAGAGCATCGAAATGCCCTGTCTCTGTTTATTATAACATAATCGTTAATTTTCAACCTTTACGCTCATTCCCCATCCTGCTTTCTACGTATATTTGATGCACCCAATTGTACCAAATTTTGACATTTAAATAATTAACATTTCCAGAGTCCTTGTCACAAACGTATCATGCAACAGGAAGAAAATGGGGGCTACTGTACAATATCAATAATAATTCAAGACTATCAAACGGATAAGAGATAAGTACTACATTATTTTTTTTTTTTTTTGAAGAGAATAAAAGAGAATTTGAGCTACAACGAAAGTTGCACTAAACGTGAACAACAGGAATATTATATTCCCATTCAACGATCGTAAATTACATAATATTGTCACGAATGCATATTTTTACCATTCCCATACAGAACATTCTTCTCTTGTACATAGAGAATATGTCCCTTTCCTACTCGACGTTTTCAAATCTAATCTTTTTCCGATACAAAAAATGCTAATTTTCATCATATTCGCACAGATGGTTTTTTGCGTCGCATGTACAGCATCCTTCTCGTGTGCATGTAGAACGGATTGGTTCAATCTCTTGCTTAGACAACATTTTGTGACTGAATTTAAAAATTAATCGTAGCACTTTTGATATAATTTTAAAACGATATGTGGTCTATGTATCATTAACCACGATGCGCACGATTTCATTGAGGTTTGTGATTTCATAAAAGAAATGCAACTTTTGTCTTTCTTTTCTTGCTATTTCGTAAATGTTCTGCTGTTGCATATTCAGAACGTTAACAGGCTCTGTCTCCGTTTACTATAACATAACAGTTAATTTTCTTTTCTACTTTTACATTCATTCCCGTCCTGCAGTCTTCACCTATCTTCATGCACCCAACCGTTCGAAATTTTGAGATTTATATAATCAATACTTGCCGTGTCTATGAAAGAAACGTTCGTCCAACAAGATGAAATTGAGGTTACTGCGCTATATGTGTTTGTAAAAGAAATTCATGATTAGCACACGAATAATTATAACTATATTACCATAAAAATTACCTAAAATGTAAAGTTTAGAGGTAGAATTGATGAATTAGTTGAATCTTTTACTGCAATACAACGAAGCTAAACTTCATCATATTCTGACACATATTCTTTACCCTTCCATGGGGGGCTTTTTTCTCGTTGTACATATAGAACGGATTGATTCTGTCCCTTGACTACTCTACTTTGTATGATTGCATTTAACAATCAATTATAACGTTCGTCATATAATTTAGAGCTATTAGAAAACATGTCACATGTGACAATCTGATTCGAAATTGGCTGTGTATGCACTATACGAGCGTAGCTCCTTTCCTGTTAAAGCGACTATTTGGTCATAATGTATTGGTCATAATGTACTGATCCTTAAAATCATGCCTCCAAATTGGTCATGTTTCAGTTGAAGAAGAAATTCCGTGTCTTGAACTGCGTTACACTGCCTTAATATACCCCATTTACCATGATGCTCATGATTCCATTCAAATTTGTCATTTTACAACTTGACCATCTCCCCTACAATGTCCGACCAAATCGTCTGCATTCTGTATTCAATTTTCCATATCTCTTGATCTGATAGTAGAATTAACAGTATAGTTTGGTTTTAACAAGCATTTCTGCATCTTCTTCGTCCAATGGCCTAGCTGTTTTAATTGTATGCGGATATTTTGATCTTTAATTGTGTCCAGGATGATTATTTTTTGTTACACTGTGTCAAATTATTTCCTTACAGTGTTTCAGGTTTTCAAAATAATTCTCACAAATTTGATCATATTTCTTCACATTTACACAAATAGGTTTTTTCCCTCGCATGTACAGCATCCTTCTCGTGTGCATGGAGAACGGATTGGTTAATTACCTTTCCTAGACAACGTTTTGGGATTGAATTTAAAACTCAATTGTATCACTTTTCATATGACTTTTAAAGGACATGTGGAAGATGTATCATTAACCACGATGCGCACGATTCCATTGAGGTTTGTGATTTCGTACAAGAAAAGTAGTTGTTGTCTTTCTTTTCTTCGCTATTTCGGAAGCGTTCTCCTCTTGCATATTCAGAACCATAATAGGTTCTGTCTCCGTTTACTATAACATAATAGTTAATTTTTCACTTTTTCCTTCATTCCCCTCTTGCAGCCTTCGGTTATCTTCATACACCCAATCATAAGAAATTTTGAAATTTATATAATCAGTATTTTCACAGTCTATGAAAGAATGTTTCGTCCAACAAGATGAAATAAGGGCTACTGCACAATATATGTTTCTAAAAACAATCTTGACTAACAAATGAACGATCGAAACTATATTAAATTGGAAATTACTTCAAAAATATAGAAAAGAAGTGAATTGATGAACTAGTTGAATCTCTTACTGCCATACAACGGTCCTAAATATCATCATATTTTATATTATGTCAGATGTTCCTTTTTCCCTTCGATATCTGGCGTCCTTCTCCTGTGAATATAGAATGGATTATTTCTGCTCCTTGTCTAGTCTACTTTATATTATTGCACTGAAAAATCAATCGTAAGATTCTTCATATAATTTTAGACCGATTAGCAAAAATGTCGCATGTGACAATCTGATTCTACATTGCGGCATCTGCATTGTATTGTTTTATCTCCTTACTTGCTAAAGCGACTCCTCGTTCATAATTTATTGATCCTTCAAATAAACGTCCCCGAATTAGTCCGATTTCAGTTGAAGAAGAAATACCGCGAGTTAAACTGGATTACACAGTCCTAATAGACCCTATTTACCATGATGCTCATCATTCCATTGAAATGTGTCATTTTACAACTCGAGCAGCTTTCCTCTATCCTACAATGTCCGACCAAATCGTCTGTATTTTGTATTCAGTTTTCCATGTCTCTTGATTTGATATGAGAGTTAAGCAAATAGTTTGGTTCTAACAACATTTTCTGCATCTTCTACGGCAAATAGCTTATCTGTTGTAATTGCATGCAAATATTTTGATATTTAATGATGTCCAGGATGATTACATTTTGTTTCACTGCTTTAAATTATTTCCTTTCTGTCTTTCAAGTTTTCAAAAGAGTTTTCACATAGCTCATCGCTGTGATTGGCTCCCAAATTACAATACAATTACTCGTCATTATGATAACTTAGTAAATATTTCGGCTTGATAACTATTGAACCTCCCGTTAAACGTTGACTATTAGTAGAGTTTCTTTAACCTAGTTTTGTTACACTGTGTCAAAATAGTTCCTTATAGTGTTTAAAATGTTCAAAATATTTCTCACAAAACTGATCGCATTATCTCGCAAATTACGATAAAATGATTCGTCATTATGATAACTTTGTAAATATTAAGTCTTGAGAACTATTGAACACCCCGTTAGTCACTGACTATGTGTAGAGTTTTGTCAGCCAAGCTCAATCGTGTCAAGTTTTCCTTTAACCGTTCTTCGCTCAATGTCATTCACGTTTATGATTTTACACATCGTCTCATGTTCCTGCTGTATGTTCTATACAAACTTGATAGGTTAGGTCTTTAACAATATCTCTATTTGGCAAAGTAATTAACATTAAGGCATCTTCTTAACGTGGGATTGCATCCATTCAAATCTTAATTATTAACCACGATGCACAAGACACCCTCTAGGCTTGGAATTATACTTACTAAATCTTCCTACACTTAATTTATCTCAATGAGTTCTGAAGAGTTGCGACGTGTATTTTCTTCGATTAACTCTTCTGTTGCAAGTATTGGATTTTTCTTATGAGATGTCGTCTTCTTTGTTTGAGTAATGTTCAGTTCAAAGAATAACTCTTTTTAAAATATAGCAAGATAATTGTTACATTTGATCAAAGGGTTAGTTATTATAATCACTGTTGATTCAAGTACGTTCCTGCCAATATACGTATCATGAACCACTATGCGCACGATTCCACTGAGGTTTGTGACTTCAAAGAGTAAAAGTCGTTTTTGTCTTACTTTTCTTTGCTATTTCTTAAGTGTTTCCTATTGTTGCATATTCAGAACGTGAAAAGGATCTGTCTCTATTTACTGTAACGCAATGCTTCACTTTCCGCCTTTACGTTGATTCGTCTCCTGTGGCCCTTGCTTAGCTTCATGCACCCAACTGTACCATATTTTCACATTTAGATCATCAGTATTTTCCAGGTCTGTACAGCAATGTTTCGTGCAACAAGAAGAACATATGGGTTACTGCACAATATATGCTTCGAAAATATTCAAGATTAACAAATGAATGATTAATATAAACTATATTTATCTGCAAATTATCTCACAAATAGAAACAAAGTAGAACTCCTGAGAGATTGCACTAGACATGATCGAGTGGAATCTTGCAATCCGATACAACGATGCTAAGTTTCATTATATTTGATAGATGCTTTCTTTATGTTCTTATGTACAGTGTCTTCCTCGTGTGCATATAGAACGGATGCTTTCCGTCCATTTCCTTGTCAACGTCTTGTGATTGATTTTAAAAAATCATAGAAAATTTGGCATACAATTGTTTGAACGAACAGACAATTTATCGCATGTGACAATCTGATTCTACATGCAGTATCTGTATTGTATGATTGGGTTTTTCACACTTTCTTTTTTATTATCACTTGCAAAGTTCGTGTTTTCCCAAAACCGAGCTGAGCTCTTTTCCTCCTAAAGCGACTCTTTGGTTAGCATTTCTATATCCTTCAATTCATGCCACGAAATTAATCCTATTTCAGATAAAGAAACGTTTCCAAAAGAAATCCAGCTTCTTAACCTATGTTGTACTGTTTCAATATGCTCCATCAACCAGATGCTCAAGATTCCATTGAAATTTTGTCATTTCACAGCTTGACCATCTCCTCTCTATCATAAAATATCAGGCCATATAGTCTGTATTTTGTATTTAGTTTTCAATCTCTTTTAATCTGGTAAAAGATTTAGGCTATATGTATTTCTAGTAACATTTTCTGTAACTCCTTCGGCAAATAGCATAACTGTTGTAATTTGAATGCGAATATCTAGATATTTGATCGTGTCTAAGATGATCAAAATTTTGCCATAGTGTGTCAAATTATTTACTTATACAGTTTTAAGTTTTCAACACATTTCTCACAAAACTCATCGCAATGATTGCCTCCGAAATTATCATAATATTATTCCGCATTACGATCTTTTTATACACATTTAGTCTTGATAACTGTTGAACATTCAGTTAAACACTGAATATAGGTATAGTTTCTACAACCACGTTCTGTCTAAAGATTTCCTTTAACCGTTGTTCGCGCAATGCCATTCGCTTTTATTAATTTACACGTCGACTCATGTTCCTGTTGTGTATTCTATACAAATATCATAAGTGAGATCTTAAACAATGTTGCCATTTGGCAAGATATTGAACATTCAGGCATATTGTTTAACTTAATGACATTTTTACTGTGTTCTAGTGATAAGAACGATGCACAAGATTCATTTAAGGTTCGGAAATTTACTTAATAAATCTGCCTAAACTTTTGTATTCAATGAGTTCTGACCAGTTCCGGCTCGATATTGTTTTTAATCAACTATTGTGTTACAAGGATTTGCATTTTCAGATGAGGTGTAATCTTTTTTCTTTGTACAATCTTGCTGTTCAAACAATAGCTCTTTCTTAAGTAGTGGAATAATAATTCTTACATTTCATCAAAGCATTAGCTCTTATAGTTTCTTTTCTGTCGAATGAGTTTCCACCCAAGTTATGTATCATTAACCACGATGCGCACGATTCCATTGATGTTTGTGGTTTCATAAAAGCAGACTGGCTTTTACCCCCCTTCATCGCTTTTACCTAAGATTTCTCCTGTCGTATTTAGAGCATCGAAATGCCCTGTCTCTGTTTATTATAACATAATCGTTAATTTTCAACCTTTACGCTCATTCCCCATCCTGCTTTCTACGTATATTTGATGCACCCAATTGTACCAAATTTTGACATTTAAAAAATTAACATTTCCAGAGTCCTTGTCACAAACGTATCATGCAACAGGAAGAAAATTGGGGCTACTGTACAATATCAATAATAATTCAAGACTATCAAACGGATAAGAGATAAGTACTACATTATTTTTGACATTACCTGAAGAGAATAAAAGAGAATTTGAGCTACAACGAAAGTTGCACTAAACGTGAACAACAGGAATATTATATTCCCATTCAACGATTGTAAATTACATAATATTGTCACGAATGCATATTTTTACCATTCCCATACAGAACATTCTTCTCTTGTACATAGAGAATATGTCCCTTTCCTACTCGACGTTTTCAAATCTAATCTTTTTCCGATACAAAAAATGCTACTTTTCATCATATTCGCACAGATGGTTTTTTGCGTCGCATGTACAGCATCCTTCTCGTGTGCATGTAGAACGGATTGGTTCAATCTCTTGCTTAGACAACATTTTGTGACTGAATTTAAAAATTAATCGTAGCACTTTTGATATAATTTTAAAACGATATGTGGTCTATGTATCATTAACCACGATGCGCACGATTTCATTGAGGTTTGTGATTTCATAAAAGAAATGCAACTTTTGTCTTTCTTTTCTTGCTATTTCGTAAATGTTCTGCTGTTGCATATTCAGAACGTTAACAGGCTCTGTCTCCGTTTACTATAACATAACAGTTAATTTTCTTTTCTACTTTTACATTCATTCCCGTCCTGCAGTCTTCACCTATCTTCATGCACCCAACCGTTCGAAATTTTGAGATTTATATAATCAATACTTGCCGTGTCTATGAAAGAAACGTTCGTCCAACAAGATGAAATTGAGGTTACTGCGCTATATGTGTTTGTAAAAGAAATTCATGATTAGCACACGAATAATTATAACTATATTACCATAAAAATTACCTAAAATGTAAAGTTTAGAGGTAGAATTGATGAGTTGGTTGAATCTTTTACTGCAATACAACGAAGCTAAACTTCATCATATTCTGACACATATTCTTTACCCTTCCATGGGCGGATTTTTTCTCGTTGTACATATAGAACGGATTGATTCTGTCCCTTGACTACTCTACTTTGTATGATTGCATTTAACAATCAATTATAATGTTCGTCATATAATTTAGAGCCATTAGAAAACATGTCACATGTGACAATCTGATTCGAAATTGGCTGTGTCTGCACTATACGAGCGTAGCTCCTTTCCTGTTAAAGCGACTATTTGGTCATAATGTATTGGTCATAATGTACTGATCCTTAAAATCATGCCTCCAAATTGGTCATGTTTCAGTTGAAGAAGAAATTCCGTGCCTTGAACTGCGTTACACTGCCCTAATATACCCCATTTACCATGATGCTCATGATTCCATTCAAATTTGTCATTTTACAACTTGACCATCTCCCCTACAATGTCCGACCAAATCGTCTGCATTTTGTATTCAATTTTCCATATCTCTTGATCTGATAGTAGAATTAACAGTATAGTTTGGTTTTAACAAGCATTTCTGCATTTTCTTCGTCCAATGGCCTAGCTGTTTTAATTGTATGCGGATATTTTGATCTTTAATTGTGTCCAGGATGATTATTTTTTGTTACACTGTGTCAAATTATTTCCTTACAGTGTTTCAGGTTTTCAAAATAATTCTCACAAATTTGATCATATTTCTTCACATTTACACAAATAGGTTTTTTCCCTCGCATGCACAGCATCCTTCTCGTGTGCATGGAGAACGGATTGGTTAATTACCTTTCCTAGACAACGTTTTGGGATTGAATTTAAAACTCAATTGTAACACTTTTCATATCACGTTTAAAGGACATGTGGAAGATGTATCATTAACCACGATGCGCGCGATTCCATTGAGGTTTGTGATTTCGTACAAGAAAAGTAGTTGTTGTCTTTCTTTTCTTCGCTATTTCGGAAGCGTTCTCCTCTTGCATATTCAGAACCATAATAGGTTCTGTCTCCGTTTACTATAACATAATAGTTAATTTTTCACTTTTTCCTTCATTCCCCTCTTGCAGCCTTCGGTTATCTTTATGCACCCAATCATAAGAAATTTTGAAATTTATATAATCAGTATTTTCACAGTCTATGAAAGAATGTTTCGTCCAACAAGATGAAATAAGGGCTACTGCACAATATATGTTTCTAAAAACAATCTTGACTAACAAATGAACGATCGAAACTATATTAAATTGGAAATTACTTCAAAAATATGGAAAAGAAGTGAATTGATGAACTAGTTGAATCTCTTACTGCCATACAACGGTCCTAAATATCATCATATTTTATATTATGTCAGATGTTCCTTTTTCCCTTCGATATCTGGCGTCCTTCTCCTGTGAATATAGAATGGATTATTTCTGTTCCTTGTCTAGTCTACTTTATATTATTGCACTGAAAAATCAATCGTAAGATTCTTCATATAATTTTAGACCGATTAGCAAAAATGTCGCATGTGACAATCTGATTCTACATTGCGGCATCTGCATTGTATTGTTTTATCTCCTTACTTGCTAAAGCGACTCCTCGTTCATAATTTATTGATCCTTCAAATAAACGTCCCCGAATTAGTCCGATTTCAGTTGAAGAAGAAATACCGCGAGTTAAACTGGATTACACAGTCCTAATAGACCCTATTTACCATGATGCTCATCATTCCATTGAAATGTGTCATTTTACAACTCGAGCAGCTTTCCTCTATCCTACAATGTCCGACCAAATCGTCTGTATTTTGTATTCAGTTTTCCATGTCTCTTGATTTGATATGAGAGTTAAGCAAATAGTTTGGTTCTAACAACATTTTCTGCATCTTCTACGGCAAATAGCTTATCTGTTGTAATTGCATGCAAATATTTTGATATTTAATGATGTCCAGGATGATTACATTTTGTTTCACTGCTTTAAATTATTTCCTTTCTGTCTTTCAAGTTTTCAAAAGAGTTTTCACATAGCTCATCGCTGTGATTGGCTCCCAAATTACAATACAATTACTCGTCATTATGATCACTTAGTAAATATTTTGGCTTGATAACTATTGAACCTCCCGTTAAACGTTGACTATTAGTAGAGTTTCTTTAACCTAGTTTTGTTACACTGTGTCAAAATAGTTCCTTATAGTGTTTAAAATGTTCAAAATATTTCTCACAAAACTGATCGCATTATCTCGCAAATTACGATAAAATGATTCGTCATTATGATAACTTTGTAAATATTAAGTCTTGAGAACTATTGAACACCCCGTTAGTCACTGACTATGTGTAGAGTTTTGTCAGCCAAGCTCAATTGTGTCAAATTTTCCTTTAACCGTTCTTCGCTCAATGTCATTCACGTTTATGATTTTACACATCGTCTCATATTCCTGCTGTATGTTCTATACAAACTTGATAGGTTAGGTCTTTAACAATATCTCTATTTGGCAAAGTAATTAACATTAAGGCATCTTCTTAACGTGGGATTGCATCCATTCAAATCTTAATTATTAACCACGATGCACAAGACACCCTCTAGGCTTGGAATTATACTTACTAAATCTTCCTACACTTAATTTATCTCAATGAGTTCTGAAGAGTTGCGACGTGTATTTTCTTCGATTAACTCTTCTGTTACAAGTATTGGATTTTTCTTATGAGATGTCGTCTTCTTTGTTTGAGTAATGTTCAGTTCAAAGAATAACTCTTTTTAAAATATAGCAAGATAATTGTTACATTTGATCAAAGGGTTAGTTATTATAATCACTGTTGATTCAAGTACGTTCCTGCCAATATACGTATCATGAACCACTATGCGCACGATTCCACTGAGGTTTGTGACTTCAAAGAGTAAAAGTCGTTTTTGTCTTACTTTTCTTTGCTATTTCTTAAGTGTTTCCTATTGTTGCATATTCAGAACGTGAAAAGGATCTGTCTCTATTTACTGTAACGCAATGCTTCACTTTCCGCCTTTACGTTGATTCGTCTCCTGTGGCCCTTGCTTAGCTTCATGCACCCAACTGTACCATATTTTCACATTTAGATCATCAGTATTTTCCAGGTCTGTACAGCAATGTTTCGTGCAACAAGAAGAACATATGGGTTACTGCACAATATATGCTTCGAAAATATTTAAGATTAACAAATGAATGATTAATATAAACTATATTTATCTGCAAATTATCTCACAAATAGAAACAAAGTAGAACTCCTGAGAGATTGCACTAGACATGATCGAGTGGAATCTTGCAATCCGATACAACGATGCTAAGTTTCATTATATTTGATAGATGCTTTCTTTATGTTCTTATGTACAGTGTCTTCCTCGTGTGCATATAGAACGGATGCTTTCCGTCCATTTCCTTGTCAACGTCTTGTGATTGATTTTAAAAAATCATAGAAAATTTGGCATGCAATTGTTTGAACGAACAGACAATTTATCGCATGTGACAATCTGATTCTACATGCAGTATCTGTATTGTATGATTGGGTTTTTCACACTTTCTTTTTTATTATCACTTGCAAAGTTCGTGTTTTCCCAAAACCGAGCTGAGCTCTTTTCCTCCTAAAGCGACTCTTTGGTTAGCATTTCTATATCCTTCAATTCATGCCACGAAATTAATCCTATTTCAGATAAAGAAACGTTTCCAAAAGAAATCCAGCTTCTTAACCTATGTTGTACTGTTTCAATATGCTCCATCAACCAGATGCTCAAGATTCCATTGAAATTTTGTCATTTCACAGCTTGACCATCTCCTCTCTATCATAAAATATCAGGCCATATAGTCTGTATTTTGTATTTAGTTTTCAATCTCTTTTAATCTGGTAAAAGATTTAGGCTATATGTATTTCTAGTAACATTTTCTGTAACTCCTTCGGCAAATAGCATAACTGTTGTAATTTGAATGCGAATATCTAGATATTTGATCGTGTCTAAGATGATCAAAATTTTGCCATAGTGTGTCAAATTATTTACTTATACAGTTTTAAGTTTTCAACACATTTCTCACAAAACTCATCGCAATGATTGCCTCCGAAATTATCATAATATTATTCCGCATTACGATCTTTTTATACACATTTAGTCTTGATAACTGTTGAACATTCAGTTAAACACTGAATATAGGTATAGTTTCTACAACCACGTTCTGTCTAAAGATTTCCTTTAACCGTTGTTCGCGCAATGCCATTCGCTTTTATTAATTTACACGTCGACTCATGTTCCTGTTGTGTATTCTATACAAATATCATAAGTGAGATCTTAAACAATGTTGCCATTTGGCAAGATATTGAACATTCAGGCATATTGTTTAACTTAATGACATTTTTACTGTGTTCTAGTGATAAGAACGATGCACAAGATTCATTTAAGGTTCGGAAATTTACTTAATAAATCTGCCTAAACTTTTGTATTCAATGAGTTCTGACCAGTTCCGGCTCGATATTGTTTTTAATCAACTATTGTGTTACAAGGATTTGCATTTTCAGATGAGGTGTAATCTTTTTTCTTTGTACAATCTTGCTGTTCAAACAATAGCTCTTTCTTAAGTAGTGGAATAATAATTCTTACATTTCATCAAAGCATTAGCTCTTATAGTTTCTTTTCTGTCGAATGAGTTTCCACCCAAGTTATGTATCATTAACCACGATGCGCACGATTCCATTGATGTTTGTGGTTTCATAAAAGCAGACTGGCTTTTACCCCCCTTCATCGCTTTTACCTAAGATTTCTCCTGTCGTATTTAGAGCATCGAAATGCCCTGTCTCTGTTTATTATAACATAATCGTTAATTTTCAACCTTTACGCTCATTCCCCATCCTGCTTTCTACGTATATTTGATGCACCCAATTGTACCAAATTTTGACATTTAAAAAATTAACATTTCCAGAGTCCTTGTCACAAACGTATCATGCAACAGGAAGAAAATTGGGGCTACTGTACAATATCAATAATAATTCAAGACTATCAAACGGATAAGAGATAAGTACTACATTATTTTTGACATTACCTGAAGAGAATAAAAGAGAATTTGAGCTACAACGAAAGTTGCACTAAACGTGAACAACAGGAATATTATATTCCCATTCAACGATCGTAAATTACATAATATTGTCACGAATGCATATTTTTACCATTCCCATACAGAACATTCTTCTCTTGTACATAGAGAATATGTCCCTTTCCTACTCGACGTTTTCAAATCTAATCTTTTTCCGATACAAAAAATGCTAATTTTCATCATATTCGCACAGATGGTTTTTTGCGTCGCATGTACAGCATCCTTCTCGTGTGCATGTAGAACGGATTGGTTCAATCTCTTGCTTAGACAACATTTTGTGACTGAATTTAAAAATTAATCGTAGCACTTTTGATATAATTTTAAAACGATATGTGGTCTATGTATCATTAACCACGATGCGCACGATTTCATTGAGGTTTGTGATTTCATAAAAGAAATGCAACTTTTGTCTTTCTTTTCTTGCTATTTCGTAAATGTTCTGCTGTTGCATATTCAGAACGTTAACAGGCTCTGTCTCCGTTTACTATAACATAACAGTTAATTTTCTTTTCTACTTTTACATTCATTCCCGTCCTGCAGTCTTCACCTATCTTCATGCACCCAACCGTTCGAAATTTTGAGATTTATATAATCAATACTTGCCGTGTCTATGAAAGAAACGTTCGTCCAACAAGATGAAATTGAGGTTACTGCGCTATATGTGTTTGTAAAAGAAATTCATGATTAGCACACGAATAATTATAACTATATTACCATAAAAATTACCTAAAATGTAAAGTTTAGAGGTAGAATTGATGAATTAGTTGAATCTTTTACTGCAATACAACGAAGCTAAACTTCATCATATTCTGACACATATTCTTTACCCTTCCATGGGGGGCTTTTTTCTCGTTGTACATATAGAACGGATTGATTCTGTCCCTTGACTACTCTACTTTGTATGATTGCATTTAACAATCAATTATAACGTTCGTCATATAATTTAGAGCCATTAGAAAACATGTCACATGTGATAATCTGATTCGAAATTGGCTGCGTCTGCACTATACGAGCGTAGCTCCTTTCCTGTTAAAGCGACTATTTGGTCATAATGTATTGGTCATAATGTACTGATCCTTAAAATCATGCCTCCAAATTGGTCATGTTTCAGTTGAAGAAGAAATTCCGTGCCTTGAACTGCGTTACACTGCCCTAATATACCCCATTTACCATGATGCTCATGATTCCATTCAAATTTGTCATTTTACAACTTGACCATCTCCCCTACAATGTCCGACCAAATCGTCTGCATTTTGTATTCAATTTTCCATATCTCTTGATCTGATAGTAGAATTAACAGTATAGTTTGGTTTTAACAAGCATTTCTGCATTTTCTTCGTCCAATGGCCTAGCTGTTTTAATTGTATGCGGATATTTTGATCTTTAATTGTGTCCAGGATGATTATTTTTTGTTACACTGTGTCAAATTATTTCCTTCCAGTGTTTCAGGTTTTCAAAATAATTCTCACAAATTTGATCATATTTCTTCACATTTACACAAATAGGTTTTTTCCCTCGCATGTACAGCATCCTTCTCGTGTGCATGGAGAACGGATTGGTTAATTACCTTTCCTAGACAACGTTTTGGGATTGAATTTAAAACTCAATTGTATCACTTTTCATATGACGTTTAAAGGACATGTGGAAGATGTATCATTAACCACGATGCGCGCGATTCCATTGAGGTTTGTGATTTCGTACAAGAAAAGTAGTTGTTGTCTTTCTTTTCTTCGCTATTTCGGAAGCGTTCTCCTCTTGCATATTCAGAACCATAATAGGTTCTGTCTCCGTTTACTATAACATAATAGTTAATTTTTCACTTTTTCCTTCATTCCCCTCTTGCAGCCTTCGGTTATCTTCATGCACCCAATCATAAGAAATTTTGAAATTTATATAATCAGTATTTTCACAGTCTATGAAAGAATGTTTCGTCCAACAAGATGAAATAAGGGCTACTGCACAATATATGTTTCTAAAAACAATCTTGACTAACAAATGAACGATCGAAACTATATTAAATTGGAAATTACTTCAAAAATATAGAAAAGAAGTGAATTGATGAACTAGTTGAATCTCTTACTGCCATACAACGGTCCTAAATATCATCATATTTTATATTATGTCAGATGTTCCTTTTTCCCTTCGATATCTGGCGTCCTTCTCCTGTGAATATAGAATGGATTATTTCTGTTCCTTGTCTAGTCTACTTTATATTATTGCACTGAAAAATCAATCGTAAGATTCTTCATATAATTTTAGACCGATTAGCAAAAATGTCGCATGTGACAATCTGATTCTACATTGCGGCATCTGCATTGTATTGTTTTATCTCCTTACTTTCTAAAGCGACTCCTCGTTCATAATTTATTGATCCTTCAAATAAACGTCCCCGAATTAGTCCGATTTCAGTTGAAGAAGAAATACCGCGAGTTAAACTGGATTACACAGTCCTAATAGACCCTATTTACCATGATGCTCATCATTCCATTGAAATGTGTCATTTTACAACTCGAGCAGCTTTCCTCTATCCTACAATGTCCGACCAAATCGTCTGTATTTTGTATTCAGTTTTCCATGTCTCTTGATTTGATATGAGAGTTAAGCAAATAGTTTGGTTCTAACAACATTTTCTGCATCTTCTACGGCAAATAGCTTATCTGTTGTAATTGCATGCAAATATTTTGATATTTAATGATGTCCAGGATGATTACATTTTGTTTCACTGCTTTAAATTATTTCCTTTCTGTCTTTCAAGTTTTCAAAAGAGTTTTCACATAGCTCATCGCTGTGATTGGCTCCCAAATTACAATACAATTACTCGTCATTATGATCACTTAGTAAATATTTTGGCTTGATAACTATTGAACCTCCCGTTAAACGTTGACTATTAGTAGAGTTTCTTTAACCTAGTTTTGTTACACTGTGTCAAAGTAGTTCCTTATAGTGTTTAAAATGTTCAAAATATTTCTCACAAAACTGATCGCATTATCTCGCAAATTACGATAAAATGATTCGTCATTATGATAACTTTGTAAATATTAAGTCTTGAGAACTATTGAACACCCCGTTAGTCACTGACTATGTGTAGAGTTTTGTCAGCCAAGCTCAATTGTGTCAAGTTTTCCTTTAACCGTTCTTCGCTCAATGTCATTCACGTTTATGATTTTACACATCGTCTCATGTTCCTGCTGTATGTTCTATACAAACTTGATAGGTTAGGTCTTTAACAATATCTCTATTTGGCAAAGTAATTAACATTAAGGCATCTTCTTAACGTGGGATTGCATCCATTCAAATCTTAATTATTAACCACGATGCACAAGACACCCTCTAGGCTTGGAATTATACTTACTAAATCTTCCTACACTTAATTTATCTCAATGAGTTCTGAAGAGTTGCGACGTGTATTTTCTTCGATTAACTCTTCTGTTACAAGTATTGGATTTTTCTTATGAGATGTCGTCTTCTTTGTTTGAGTAATGTTCAGTTCAAAGAATAACTCTTTTTAAAATATAGCAAGATAATTGTTACATTTGATCAAAGGGTTAGTTATTATAATCACTGTTGATTCAAGTACGTTCCTGCCAATATACGTATCATGAACCACTATGCGCACGATTCCACTGAGGTTTGTGACTTCAAAGAGTAAAAGTCGTTTTTGTCTTACTTTTCTTTGCTATTTCTTAAGTGTTTCCTATTGTTGCATATTCAGAACGTGAAAAGGATCTGTCTCTATTTACTGTAACGCAATGCTTCACTTTCCGCCTTTACGTTGATTCGTCTCCTGTGGCCCTTGCTTAGCTTCATGCACCCAACTGTACCATATTTTCACATTTAGATCATCAGTATTTTCCAGGTCTGTACAGCAATGTTTCGTGCAACAAGAAGAACATATGGGTTACTGCACAATATATGCTTCGAAAATATTCAAGATTAACAAATGAATGATTAATATAAACTATATTTATCTGCAAATTATCTCACAAATAGAAACAAAGTAGAACTCCTGAGAGATTGCACTAGACATGATCGAGTGGAATCTTGCAATCCGATACAACGATGCTAAGTTTCATTATATTTGATAGATGCTTTCTTTATGTTCTTATGTACAGTGTCTTCCTCGTGTGCATATAGAACGGATGCTTTCCGTCCATTTCCTTGTCAACGTCTTGTGATTGATTTTAAAAAATCATAGAAAATTTGGCATACAATTGTTTGAACGAACAGACAATTTATCGCATGTGACAATCTGATTCTACATGCAGTATCTGTATTGTATGATTGGGTTTTTCACACTTTCTTTTTTATTATCACTTGCAAAGTTCGTGTTGTCCCAAAACCGAGCTGAGCTCTTTTCCTCCTAAAGCGACTCTTTGGTTAGCATTTCTATATCCTTCAATTCATGCCACGAAATTAATCCTATTTCAGATAAAGAAACGTTTCCAAAAGAAATCCAGCTTCTTAACCTATGTTGTACTGTTTCAATATGCTCCATCAACCAGATGCTCAAGATTCCATTGAAATTTTGTCATTTCACAGCTTGACCATCTCCTCTCTATCATAAAATATCAGGCCATATAGTCTGTATTTTGTATTTAGTTTTCAATCTCTTTTAATCTGGTAAAAGATTTAGGCTATATGTATTTCTAGTAACATTTTCTGTAACTCCTTCGGCAAATAGCATAACTGTTGTAATTTGAATGCGAATATCTAGATATTTGATCGTGTCTAAGATGATCAAAATTTTGCCATAGTGTGTCAAATTATTTACTTATACAGTTTTAAGTTTTCAACACATTTCTCACAAAACTCATCGCAATGATTGCCTCCGAAATTATCATAATATTATTCCGCATTACGATCTTTTTATACACATTTAGTCTTGATAACTGTTGAACATTCAGTTAAACACTGAATATAGGTATAGTTTCTACAACCACGTTCTGTCTAAAGATTTCCTTTAACCGTTGTTCGCGCAATGCCATTCGCTTTTATTAATTTACACGTCGACTCATGTTCCTGTTGTGTATTCTATACAAATATCATAAGTGAGATCTTAAACAATGTTGCCATTTGGCAAGATATTGAACATTCAGGCATATTGTTTAACTTAATGACATTTTTACTGTGTTCTAGTGATAAGAACGATGCACAAGATTCATTTAAGGTTCGGAAATTTACTTAATAAATCTGCCTAAACTTTTGTATTCAATGAGTTCTGACCAGTTCCGGCTCGATATTGTTTTTAATCAACTATTGTGTTACAAGGATTTGCATTTTCAGATGAGGTGTAATCTTTTTTCTTTGTACAATCTTGCTGTTCAAACAATAGCTCTTTCTTAAGTAGTGGAATAATAATTCTTACATTTCATCAAAGCATTAGCTCTTATAGTTTCTTTTCTGTCGAATGAGTTTCCACCCAAGTTATGTATCATTAACCACGATGCGCACGATTCCATTGATGTTTGTGGTTTCATAAAAGCAGACTGGCTTTTACCCCCCTTCATCGCTTTAACCTAAGATTTCTCCTGTCGTATTTAGCGCATCGAAAGGCCCTGTCTCTGTTTATTATAACATAATCGTTAATTTTCAACCTTTACGCTCATTCCCCATCCTGCTTTCTACGTATATTTGATGCACCCAATTGTACCAAATTTTGACATTTAAATAATTAACATTTCCAGAGTCCTTGTCACAAACGTATCATGCAACAGGAAGAAAATTGGGGCTACTGTACAATATCAATAATAATTCAAGACTATCAAACGGATAAGAGATACGTACTACATTACTTTTGAAATTACCTGAAGAAAATAAAAGAGAATTTGAGCTGCAAAGAAAGTTGCACTAAACGTGAACAACAGGAATATTATATTCCCATTCAACGATCGTAAATTACATAATATTGTCACGAATGCATATTTTTACCATTCCCATACAGAACATTCTTCTCTTGTACATAGAGAATAGACTATTTATGTCCCTTTCCTACTCGACGTTTTCAAATCTAATCTTTTTCCGATACAAAAAAATGCTAATTTTCATCATATTCGCACAGATGGTTTTTTGCGTCGCATGTACAGCATCCTTCTCGTGTGCATGTAGAACGGATTGGTTCAATCTCTTGCTTAGACAACATTTTGTGACTGAATTTAAAAATTAATCGTAGCACTTTTGATATAATTTTAAAACGATATGTGGTCTATGTATCATTAACCACGATGCGCACGATTTCATTGAGGTTTGTGATTTCATAAAAGAAATGCAACTTTTGTCTTTCTTTTCTTGCTATTTCGTAAATGTTCTGCTGTTGCATATTCAGAACGTTAATAGGCTCTGTCTCCGTTTACTATAACATAACAGTTAATTTTCTTTTCTACTTTTACATTCATTCCCGTCCTGCAGTCTTCACCTATCTTCATGCACCCAACCGTTCGAAATTTTGAAATTTATATAATCAATACTTGCCGTGTCTATGAAAGAAACGTTCGTCCAACAAGATGAAATTGAGGTTACTGCGCTATATGTGTTTGTAAAAGAAATTCATGATTAGCACACGAATAATTATAACTATATTACCATAAAAATTACCTAAAATGTAAAGTTTAGAGGTAGAATTGATGAATTAGTTGAATCTTTTACTGCAATACAACGGAGCTAAACTTCATCATATTCTGACACATATTCTTTACCCTTCCATGGGCGGCTTTTTTCTCGTTGTACATATAGAACGGATTGATTCTGTCCCTTGACTACTCTACTTTGTATGATTGCATTTAACAATCAATTATAACGTTCGTCATATAATTTAGAGCCATTAGAAAACATGTCACATGTGAACAATCTGATTCGAAATTGGCTGTGTCTGCACTATACGAGCGTAGCTCCTTTCCTGTTAAAGCGACTATTTGGTCATAATGTATTGGTCATAATGTACTGATCCTTAAAATCATGCCTCCAAATTGGTCATGTTTCAGTTGAAGAAGAAATTCCGTGTCATGAACTGCGTTACACTGCCCTAATATACCCCATTTACCATGATGCTCATGATTCCATTCAAATTTGTCATTTTACAACTTGACCATCTCCCCTACAATGTCCGACCAAATCGTCTGCATTTTGTATTCAATTTTCCATATCTCTTGATCTGATAGTAGAATTAACAGTATAGTTTGGTTTTAACAAGCATTTCTGCATTTTCTTCGTCCAATGGCCTAGCTGTTTTAATTGTATGCGGATATTTTGATCTTTAATTGTGTCCAGGATGATTATTTTTTGTTACACTGTGTCAAATTATTTCCTTCCAGTGTTTCAGGTTTTCAAAATAATTCTCACAAATTTGATTATATTTCATCACATTTACACAAATTGTTTTTTTCCCTCACATGTACAGCATCCTTCTCGTGTGCATGGAGAACGGATTGGTTAATTACCTTTCCTAGACAACGTTTTGGGATTGAATTTAAAACTCAATTGTATCACTTTTCATATGACTTTTAAAGGACATGTGGAAGATGCATCATTAACCACGATGCGCACGATTCTATTGAGGTTTGTGATTTCGTAAAAGAAAAGTAGTTGTTGCCTTTTTTTTCTTCTCTCTTTCGTAAACGTTCTCCTGTTGCATATTTAGAACGATAATAGGCTCTGTCTCCGTTTACTATAACATAATAGTTAATTTTTCACTTTTTCCTTCATTCCCCTCTTGCAGCCTTCGATTATCTTCATGTACATAATCATAAGAAATTTTGAAATTTATATAATCAGTATTTTCACAGTCTATGAAAGAATGTTTCGTCCAACAAGATGAAATAAGGGCTACTGCACAATATATGTTTCTAAAAACAATCTTGACTAACAAATGAACGATCGAAACTATATTAAATTGGAAATTACTTCAAAAATATAGAAAAGAAGTGAATTGATGAACTAGTTGAATCTTTTACTGCTATACAACGGTCCTAAATATCATCATATTTTATATTATGTCAGATGTTCCTTTTTCCCTTCGATATCTGGCGTCCTTCTCCTGTGAATATAGAATGGATTATATCTGTTCCTTGTCTAGTCTACTTTATATTATTGCACTGAAAAATCAATCGTAAGATTCTTCATATAATTTTAGACCGATTAGCAAAAATGTCGCATGTGACAATCTGATTCTACATTGCGGCATCTGCATTGTATTGTCTTATCTCCTTTCTTGCTAAAGCGACTCCTCGTTCATAATTTATTGATCCTTCAAATAAACGTCCCCGAATTAGTCCGATTTCAGTTGAGGATGAAATACAGTGAGTTAAACTGGATTACACAGTCCTAATAGACCTTATTTACCATGATGCTCATCATTCCATTGAAATGTGTCATTTTACAACTCGACCATCTCTCCTCTATCCTACAATGTCCGACCAAATCGTCTGTATTTTGTATTCAGTTTTCCATGTCTCTTGATTTAATATGAGAGTTAAGCAGATATTTTGGATCTAACAATATTTTCTGCATCTTCTTCGGCAAATAGCTTATCTGTTGTAATTGCATGCAAATATTTTGATATTTAATGATGTCCAGGATGATTACATTTTGTTTCACTGCTTTAAATTATTTCCTTTTAGTGTTTCAAGTTTTCAGGAGTTTTCACATAACTCATCGCTGTGATTGGCTCCCAAATTACAATACAATTATTCGTCATTATGATAACTTAGTAAATATTTTGGCTTGATAACTGTTGAACATCCCGTTAAACGTTGAATATTAGTAAGGTTTCTTTAACCTGGTTTTGTTACACTGTATCAAACGTTTGCTTATAGTGTCTCAAATGTTCAAAATAATTCTCACAAAACTCATCGCATTATGTCCTACATTACGATAGAATAATTTGTAATTATGATACCTTTGTAAATATTAAGTCTTGATAACTATTGAACTATTTGTAGGGTTTTCTTCAGCCTAATTCAATCATCTCGTAGTTTTCTCTTTTACTGATACTCGCACAATGTCATGCTCATTTATTATTTTGCACATCGTCTCATGTTCATTTTTTATATTCTGTGCAAAGTTGATTTGTCATATCTTATCATTGTGGCCATTTGGCAAGGTAATGAACAGTAGGGCCTTTTCTTTACATAGAATAACATGTTCAGTGCTTAATGGTTACTCACGAATGACAGTATCCTCTTATGGTTTGCACAGTTCTCATTAAATCTTCCTACACCTATTTCTTTCAGTGAGTTCAAACGCGATCATTTTTTTCATCAAATGTTGCTTGAAACGTTTTTGTAATTTTCATATGAGTTGTCGTCTTCTTTTTTTTTTTGATACTGTTGTTTAAACAATAACTCATTCTAAACTAGTTGAAAAATAATTGTTACATTTGGTCAAAGCGTTGACTCTTATAGTCTATTTTCGTTCGTGTGCGTTCGTCAATGTATGTATCATTAACTACGATCCTCACGATTCCTTTGAGGCTTGTGATCTCCTTATGGCAAGATGTTTTCATTTGTTTTTCCTTCGTTATTTGATAATTGTTCTCTCCTGTCTCATATTTATAATGTTGAAAGGCATTTCTCTGTTTATTATAACATAATTGTTAATTTTCTGCATTTAAGTCCATTCCCCCATTGCAGCCCTCGATTACGTTGATGCACTTAACTGTATCAAATTCTGAGATTTAAGTTATCAACATTTCCCCAGTCTTTGTAATAAAGTTTCGTGCAATAGATATAAAATGTGGGCTACTGCACAATATACGTTTCAACAATTGTTCACGGTTTAATGACGAATGAAAGATATGCACTATATTACTTTCCGCTTTACTTCAAGAAAATAGAAGAGAAGTTGAGCTGCTTAGGGTGGTTGCACTAAATGTAAACTAGGGAAAGATTTTTCCCATGCAACGATGCTAAATTACATCATATTCTGACAGATGTATCTTTGTATCCTATCAATGCACTTCTCTATTTCTTTGTGCGTATATAATGGATTGTTTCTGTCCCTTTCCTAGTCAACTTTTTGAAATATTTTATTCCGATAGAACGATGCTATTTTGCATCCTATTCTGACGTAAGGTCTTTTCTGTCCCATGTACAGCGTCCTTCTTGGATGAGTATAGAAATCATTGGTTTTGTCCCTTTCCTATTCAACTTTTTTTATGAATACTACACACTATATTACATTGCAAATTACCTCAAATACAGAAAAGAAGTAGAACTGCTGAGGAGGTTGCACTAACCGTAATGTAGTGGAATCGTGTTGTCCGATGCAAAGATGCTAACTTTCACCATATTTAACTGATGGTTGTTTTCCTTCTCATGCACAACGTCTTTCTCTTGTAGATATATATTTGATTGCTTCTCTCCCGTTCCTAGTCAACTTATTGAGATTGAATTTAAAATTCAATCGTAATATTTTGCATACAATTTTTAAAACGAATAGCCAATTTTCCGCATATGATACTCTGCTTCTACATCGCTGTATCTATATTCTTTGATTTTCTATTTTACTCCTTGTATTGTATCATCACATGTAATGTTCGTGTTTTCTCAAAATTGATCTTAATTCATCTCCTGTAAAAGCGACTCTTGAATTTAATGCTACAAAATTAAAATTATATTTAGATGAAGAAACGTTTCCGGAGAAAATCCAGCTTCTTTAACTGTTGTACTGTTCCGATATACTCAATTAACCACGATGCTCACGATTCCATTGAAAATTGTAATTTCACAGCTTGACAATCTTTCCTTTATCATCTGATATGAGTCAACAGTAAATGTTTTCTAAAAATATTTTCTGAATTTAAAATGTCCTAGATGTCTTAAATGTATGCGAATAGTACGTATTAATTGTCTTAATTGTATGCGGATAATATGTTTTTATTGTCATAATTATATGCGAATAGTATGTAATAATTGTCTTAATTGTATGCGAATAGTATAAGTATTTGTCTTAATTGTATTCTAATAGTATGATATTCAGCCACGTCCATGATGATTAGCTTCTTCCTTTGTGTGTCAAATTAGTTCTTTCCAAGGTTCCAAGTGTTCGAAACAATTGTTTGTTATGTATATTTAATTTGCATTTGTTAGTTTATTCTCCATGATTAGATGTTATGTAAAATTATATTTTAGACTTGACTTTGTAACGTTTATTTTGAAAACAAATACTATATCATAGTTAATATTTCTCTATGAATGTGTGTTAAATATTAGAATATTTACCAATGGAAGTAAGCATGTTTATCTTAATCTGAGTCCAGGACATTGGTATTCCCAATGAAAATACCTGTCCTACCTGATGTTGCCCATGTTCTTTATTATAATTTTAGTAATATACCTTGTCTTATTGACAACTTTGAATATTCCAGAAATGAACCTTTGACCATCATCCTAATTATATTTTTTGTTTCCTAGCTTTTTACATTATGGTGTATGCTTGAGAAATTACTCATTCCTTCTTTAACATCTTTGAGCAGAATGAGTCTTATTGGTGTGTTCAGATTTTCATTTGGGTGGAATTATTCATTCAAATTATTATTCGCTGGAAATGTAAAGTGCTCATCTATAAGATTCTTGGGGTGGAACATTAACTTGGAATTAATGTGATTTCAGGCAGGAACATATTTAGATTATAATATTGTGATACATAAAATAAGACTGTTAGCTCACCACCACACTATAGGCCACTGGTACATTAGCATATTCGAGACTACAAGCACATCAACACATTCAGTATTGGAACTTATGTGGAATACCACTGCAATTCAGTTGGAACTTTGCACATTTGGACTTGTGATGAAATTGTTGTGACTATTTGGGATTTAATTCACAATACTGTAAGTTCATTTTAAATTTTCACTTTGTATTCCAGAAAAAAAAATTATTTGCTGAATTGTTAAAAACAATTTTTGTGTTGCTTTCTTTTCTGTCACTTAGTTTAAGACTATACAGTCGTAATATGTCACAAAACTCATTGCAATGATTGTTTCCTAAACTACGACAAAATGTTCTTTTTTTCTTCCTGAGTAATTATTAGATCTTTGTAACTGTTCAACCTCGCGTTAAACATTGAAGATTCATAAAATTTCGTCAATCACGTTTAATCAACTTGAAATGTTTCCCTAGCCATCCTTCGCGCTATGCCATTCGTGTTTGTTATTTTACACACCAGCTCTGTTTCCTGTTTTATATTGTTTACATCCTATAACTTATACGATATTTGGGAAGGTATTAAACATTCAAGCTTATTTTTAAATTAGATGACATCTTTTCATTGTTTTTGAGTAGGTTTCTACCAAATTTATGAATCATTAACCATGATGAATCTATTGAGGTTTGTAATTTCATAAAACATAATTGTTTTTGTCCGCCTTTACGTACATTCTCCTCCGAATGAATTATATATACTATATCATTTTGAAAATTACCTCAAAAACATAGGAGTTGTCAAACTAATGAGGAGTTTGCACAAAATGTGAACTAGTGAATATAGTCAAATTGTATCACATATAACAATTTGATAATACATTTCATTATATGATCCTAGCTCCTTTCCTGCAAAAGCGATTCTTTGGTCACATTGTTTATATCCTTCAACTGAATGCCAAGCCATTAGTCACATTTTAGTTGAAATAAAATTTCCAGAAGAAATATGGCGTATTTAACTGGGTTACACTGTTCTAATATGCCCCATGCATCTTCTGAAATTAGGCTTACATTTTTTCGTTGCTTCTGCTTTAATCACAATGCACAAGAGTCCATTGAGGTTTGGAATTTTACCTATTAATTCTTCCTCCATTTTTCCTTCTTAATGGGTTCTAATCAGTATCGAAACGGTAATTCTTTTCTATCAACTGCTGTTTTACTAGTCTTTGCATATTTCATATGAGGTGTCCCCCTGGTTTTTTTTAAATTATTCTTGTGGTCCAGATAAACC
Source organism: Megalonaias nervosa (assembly GCA_016617855.1). Lineage (NCBI taxonomy): Eukaryota > Metazoa > Mollusca > Bivalvia > Unionida > Unionidae > Megalonaias > Megalonaias nervosa. The sequence goes on from JAECUM010002418.1 coordinate 43,239, forward strand.
TTCTTACATAGTTGAAAAATGATTCATCAAAGTTTTCGTTGTTATGGTTCATACTTTCCCACACTGATTGTTGTCAAAAATGTTAAAGTGTTCGCCTCAGTCTAACGGTTTCCTGATTTATCACCTACCACCTATCTAATAGCTTAAAAGTATTGCATTATACTAATTAATCAATAGCCGTCGTTTTCCGAGTGGGTTTCCACCCAAGATATGTATCATTAACTATGTGATTTCATAAAAGCGAGTTATTTGTTTCCATTTTATCTTCGCTATTCTTAATTGTTCCTTTCGTCACTTTTTCTAGACTTTCAAATGCTCTGTCTCCGACTATTGTAACATGATCGTTAATATTCAGCCTTTACATTTATGACCCTCCTGCAACCCTCGCTTACATTCATGCACACAATTGTACCAACTTTTAATATTTAATGAATCAATATTTCCCGAGTAATTGTAACAAAGTTTCGTGCTACTAGAAGAGAAATAGGGGCTACTGCACAATATATGTTCCGTAAATAATTCAATATTAACCAACGAGTAAAAGATGTACATTGTATTAATTTGCAAATAACCTCCAAAATATAAAAGAGAAGTAGAACTAATGCGGAAGTTGCACTAAACATGAGTTCGTTGAATGTTTAACCGGATACAACGATGCTAAATTTCGTTGCATTCCGACAGATATTTTTTTCTTATCATGCACAGTGTCTTCCTCGTTTGCATATAGAGCAATTTGTTTCTGTCCCTTTCCTATTGAACTTTTGGTAATTGAATATAAGAGTCAATGATAATATTCTCATATAACCCATCAAAAGAGTAGACAATTTATCGCATGTGAAATCTCATTTTGATTTGCTGTATCTGCATTCTATAATTGGTGATTTATTTTGATTTTCGATTACATAATTACATGGTAAATTACTTTTACCGTACATATTCTGACTTTCCTTTCTGCAAATACTGTTGTTTGCTCAGACTTTATATATGTTTTAATTTAATGCCAAGACCTTAGGTAGATTTAATTAGCTTCCAGTTAAATATACGTTCTCAGCAAATATACAATTTCTTAGACTGGGTTGCAGTGTCCTAATATGCCCAGTATCTATAAAGAGCACGACTTCATTGAAATTAATAATTTTCCAACATGATCTTCTCTTTTCTCAATTTATGTTTGTCAACGTTCTACATATTGTCAACTCCATTTGTTTTTCTTTTTACCTTATCTTCATTATATTTGAGAGTAGGTGCATTTTTTCTAGTTTGTATGTAACCATTCTTTCCTCGATCTTGTTTTGCATGTTCTAAACTTTCAGTTAAACCTGATTAGATTCTGTTACATTCCTTGAAATTATTTCTACCTAGAGTCCCATCTTATCTAACAATTGTCTCAAGGCTTACTGCGATGTTTCCTTCCCAAGAGATAATAAAATTAGTTTGCACCAAACTCCCTTAGTAAGTATTTAGAAAGTCTTGATAAGGACTGAACATCTCGGTAAACCTTTAATATTTACCATTTTCTTTAAACAAGTTCAATTTTATCTTGATTTTATCTTTTATCATGTTGAGCGCAAATCCATCCATAGTTTGATTCTCATGTTGGATCATATTTCTGTTTTCTGTTGTACTTAAATATTGTAGTTTCTGTCTTCAGAAATTTCACTAGTCCGTAAGATAATGAACATTAAACTAGGTTTACAACATTTTGAGGTTGTCGCATTAGCCACGATACACATGATTCCATTGGGATTTATAATTTTGTTTAGTAATTATTATTCGATTGTCTCTGGTACTTAACAACACGTACCTTTTAACATTATGTATTGTTTTACAAGCATTGGTATTTTGTTACATAAACTTGTATTTTTGCAGATGTGTTCGCTCTCATGGTTTAATGTTTTCAAGATTTTCTTGTTGGCTGTAATTAAAGGAATTGAAACTTTTACTCGAATCAAATTATTTTAAATATCAGATTATTATGAAACGAATTTCTTAAGTGTTTGCATTTATTAACTTATCGAAAGAAAGTAATCTTAATCAGGAAACTGATTCCTAATTTGTTATTATGCTCTTTCCCACAAAAGCAGCAATATGCGAAAAAACCCAGTATATTTCCTATATTACAGAGGATATTTCGTTTCAAGTATCAATACTTCAAGGCCAATTTTCAAAGGCCAAGAATACGTCTCTCCTGACAATGAATGTACCTCTTTCACGTGTATTTCTTTTTCACGATTAACGATGGCCACAATCTCTTCCACGTTTCCACGCTTGTTTGAAAATATGGTTTAATATGAACACTCTTTTGAGTCGTATTCATGATTTTGGGAGGTTGGGTCTGAGAGTGTTCGAAATAACTTTCTTGGTTTATGAAAAAAAGGACTCGGAAATAATCAAAATTTGATTTTTTAAGGCCGAATTGTGTTACATTGCCGCATTTTCAGATTCATTAAGAGCATAGCCTATATAAGTACAAATGATACATTTAAGCCACAATTGTTGATCGAAAACTTTGTATACACAACGGTAACTAACTAACTAACTAACTAACTATGTGTATATATATATATATATATATATATATATATATATATATATATATATATATATATATATATATATATATATATATATATATATAGTTGGAACTCGTTAATCTGGACACCTTCGTCCCAATTGCCTATGTCCGGATTATTGAATCACATAGTTTTACTTTCCAATTCATCATATCGTATGCATGTACATGTATTTGCTAGCTGTAGATGTATATTCAGTTAAAGTTGAAATAAATTAATGAATACATCTAATGACTTGTGTTTAAGTCACTTTATTATAACATGCACTTGTACATAAATATAAGTTTCAACTAATACTGACAAATCTTTATTATGCTGGTCAGTAACTCTAGTCGTCTGCGGCTTCCTGATGGAGTCTCCATAATACATGTAATGTAAAAAGTACAACGAATAAAAACTTACATCTTGTAGCTAAATGCGTTACAGTAAACTAATAAAATACAATCATTTTAATAAGACGTGTTTTACAACTGTTATAACTGTTAATACGTGACGTAGCTTTTATTCTGAAATGAAGTCCAATACTGTCCAAAGCTTAAATCAATCAACTTTATTTGTACAGCCATAAGAAAAACTGCTATTGTTACATAATATTGATTAACAACAAAGAAACATAATGACATGTATAATTCATTACCCATATTACGTATGTTTAATAATTAACATTTTCGTCGGCCAGTAGCATAACCAGACATTGTTGATACTATCGTTCCTTGCACACACATGATTAACTGATCCATTTAGAACTTTAACGTACCACTAGGATTTGACTGATAGATTGACGCACCTCCAAATTTCCGTAGGTGAATCTATGTTTTCCTAATGGCTATGTTTTCATATATGATTCTTATATTTTTCTTACTTTTGGACAGACCATTTTTGGATTAAGGAATCAACTTTAAGACAAGACCGGAATTTGAAAAACGTATCGATGAAACATTTGGAAAGAAAGTCCAATATGATGTAAAGATATTTTCAAATAGATCTCTTTCTTATGTAATGCCTGTTCCATGTAGACCGAGTAATACAACAAATTAGGTTGCCTTCTCATGATTAGGTTTCACTGTCAAAGGAAAAAGAGTAGATAAGTAAGAGACAAAATGTTTCCTAAACAAAAGCTCTGATGTTGTTTTGACGCCATTTCTCAGCGCAAGATAGGCTACACATGGCGATCAGTGTAACTGGTGAAGGGAGAACCCGGATGAACTCTATTAAGACCCACGGAAAGAAACTGGCAGCGTACATACATTGGCCGAGCTCAAGAATGGAACCCACGAAGGCAGACTTGACATGACAGTGATAGATCGATAGATCGAGAGAGAGAGAGAGAGAGAGAGAGAGAGAGAGAGAGAGAGACGCCTTGTTAATCCGGACTATGTTTATCCGGATACCCTGCTATCCGGAATATTACAACGCGAACGGAATTCTTAAACGTTAAATTGATCCGTTAATCCAGAAATTGGGATCGGAAATCAAAATCGATGATCAAAGTTTAAAATTTCTATTAAACTGGTCTTAGTAAACAACATTATTAAGCTTCTGTTCATGACTGTAATTGTACATACCATGTTGGCATAGCTTCGTGGGTTTATAATATTCTAAAAAAAATACATGCTTACAGTTTGATAGCAATTTTCGTTGGGAATGACTCACATCTAGGCCAAGCAAAGATGTGTATAAATAAGGAAACGATAAACACATAATTCATTCCTGTTTTAGGCCAACCAATGTGAATCCTTTTACATTTGAATCTGAAGTTGTGTGCTGATATGATTCGATATTTATTTACATTATTCATTGAAGTACTAAGTGCTTATTGACTTTGGATTAAAACAAAATTATTTTGTAATTAGTATGACCTCATTCACAGATTTTCTGGTTCGCATACTCTGGTATATCAGGACATTCAAGACGGTTGGAATGCTTTCAGAACACTCTATATTGTAGGACTTCTGATTGAACATCTAGGATTATTTGGTATTAAATTCACAATACTGTCGGTGCATATTTGATTTTCACTTAGATAAATAAACTATTGATGTTACTTAAATTGTTAGTTGCACTTCTTTATGTCACGTAATTTAAGACCCAGAGTTGCTCAGAAGATGCTAAGGGTAGGGAGACTGGTTGCTATTGTTTTTGTAATTGTTTTCATTCTCTTGGTATGTACTGAGGTATTTTAACAAGTTGTTATTTGTATACTTAATGTGACATTTAATTTGCTTTCTTACGCGAAATCGAACTTTAAGAACATACGCTTTGATCAAACATAATTTCAATAACTTATTACCAAATCATTTTCCATCAAAGGTCTTTTCCTAAGAGATATTTAAGGATTAATTCAGTGTTAGTTCTCTTTCATGAAGAAATAAGCTTTAAATAGAATAGCATAATTATACCACATATTTTGTATGTACATGTTAACCATACACATAGAAGTCAAGTTTGCTGTTTGTTTTACTTCAGTTATCATCCCTTGAGGTAAAAGGTATCAGCAAGTATGCCGTTTAAGTATAATTTGATACATCTGAAACTATGCTTCTGTAGTGGTTTATTTGCATGCTTCCTTAATAGGTCATATAGACAAAATGCTAATCTTACTTTACAAACATAATTCGTCTATTAAAATAATTATAAATCACGAATGATTTGATCATAATATGCTATCCAATATGATTGCATTACCAGAAATATCAGGGTTTGTCAAACTTAATGCCACTACGATTAATTATTTGTATGATATGTGCATATCTTATTGATTGTGATATTCGGCAAATAATAATAATAATAATAAGAAGAAGAAGAAGAAGAAGAAGAAGAAGAAGAAGAAGAAGAAAAAGAATGTTTTTTTATACCTCTTTGATCTTTGTACAGTTAGTGTCAATTAAATTCAATTATATGCCTGATTTTAAACATTTTCTTTTACTATTTACTTAATTAAAACCTATGCTTTATGCTATAGCAGCAAGCAACATTGAGAAAGGCTTACTAGTTTCCTAACGAATCTCTAAATACGATTTGTGTCAATCTAACATATAAATCGCCTCTTTGATCTTTGTACAGTTAGTGTCAATTAAATTCAATTATATGCCTGATTTTAAACATTTTCTTTAACTATTTACTTAATTAAAACCTATGCTTTATGCTATAGCAGCAAGCAACATTGAGAAAGGCTTACTAGTTTCCTAACGAATCTCTAAATACGATTTGTGTCAATCTAACATATAAATCGCCAAGATATCCGGGAAAAAGTAAATATACGTGCATAACTTTGACAATTTGTTCTCCATATCTGCTTTGGATTATGCCTGGAAGGCAGCCGGTGACCTTCAAAGACTTAAAAACTTCCCAATTTCTCTAACGAACATGCACTCTAACACCGATGAGCCAATTTTTCGCTGGAATTTAAAGAAGGCCGACTGGGTCAGGTTTGAAACACTTTACAAAACTTGACTTAACTTTAAAAATGTCAATGTTCCTGTTCATCATTTTACATCTATTTTACAAGAGATTGCAGAAGAATCCGTTCCAAACTCTTCATCTAACTTTACAGTAATCAAAAACCATGCTTCACAGTAGAGTGCAAAGAAATCATTAGACACTGCCGAGAAGCATTAATAAAATTTAACAAGCATCCATTAAGTAGGATCCTGGCGAAAGCGTCTCACCCAGTTCAGAAAGTAAGCAAGCATCATGAAAGAATAATATATTTCTAATTTAAATTTATGTTCCTCAATAAAGAAAGTTTGGGTAACGATCCGCAAAATAAATGGTAAGTGAAACAAAGACTCTTTCTACATATGACATTAAACAATATAAACTTCAGCTCCAAACACGACATGGCAAATATACTAGCGGATATGTTTGTTTTTCTAAAAGTTCATCATCATCTAATTATTCAACCAGTTTCCAAACACTGAACAGTTAAAAAGTGAAGATTCATTTCAAATTCATATCAAATAATACAGAAAGTTATATTCAACCTTTGTCACTTGTGAAACTCTTGGATGCTTTAAACAAGGCCCATGATATATCCACAGGGCCTGACGAAATAAATTTTGAAACACCAATCGGAACTCTCAATAATCGATCTTTTGGATATTATCAATTAGTTATGGACCACTGGTAATATTTCAAACACTTGGAAAGAGGCCAGGGTAATACCTATTCCCAAATCAGGTAAGAATAGGACATATAATATCAACTACCATTACATTTATTTCACACGTTTTGTCTGTAAAACAGTGGGAGAAATGATCAATGTGGAATTTGGAGACCAACAATTTAATATCGCCTTTCCAAAGTGGCTTCCGATATGGCCGTAGTACCAACGATTATCTAATTAGATTTGAAACATTCATAAACGATATTGTTATCACGAAAGAACATTTGGTAGGTGTTTTCTTCGATTCCGAAAAGGCCTATGATGCAACATAAAAGTACTGAATTAGGAATGACCTGCACGATGTGGGATTAAAAGGCCGTCTAATCACTTTAAAATCAAACTTTCTTTCAAATAGGGAATTCAAGGTACGAGTATCTCTTCCATGTGTGATATGTGCGAGCAAGAGATGGTTGTGATCGAATACAGAATTTAACTGTTTCACATTTTGAACTTCCAAATGCATGACATTACCCTGTATTTCTGTCAACTACGCAGACAACAGGATAATCTGAAGGTCACTGTGAACGGAACACAAATACCGGCTATTGAAGAAACATGTTTTTTCGTATTGTCTTCGACATAAAACTCACCTTTATTCCACACATTAACAAATTGAAAGTTAAATATTTGAAAGCTCTTTATGTACTCAAAGTAGTAGTGCATACCGACTGGTAAGGGCTGATAGAAATAATTTTCTTAATCTATGTTGACTCTTTATTAAACCCAGACTGTACTATTGTTATTTAATTTATGGTTCAAATTTAAAGGTGTTTGACCCAGTTCACCATCAAGCAATACGGTTCACACTGAGAGCGATTAAGATATCCCCATGTGAACACCTTTTGGCTGAAGCAACTGGGCCTCCCTTATCACATCGCAGATAAACAGAGTCTTTACAATATGCCATAAAATTAAGATCCAAACCCTATTTTGCATCTGTTTCCAGCCCAAGTACAAAAATAATTAAAAAAATTAAACCAAATGCCATTTCTACCTTTAGCATTAGAATATCTTCCAACCTTGACAAGGCAAAGATCGACCAAGCACAAATCCAAAATGTCGTTTGTCTCTGTAACACGTCTCTTGTTTCTAAAACAACTAAAAGTGTTACTCTGAATAAAGGCAAAATGAATATGAGATAAGTCGTTTCATATTTCACAGATCTTTTAAGAAACTATTGTCCAGATTGTTTAGAACTAAACTAGTGTTTAAACTGACTTCTCGAAGGATGGGGAAAAGTCTGTTACAGCCTTTATTAGTGGAAGTCGCATTACAAACGTTTGCTTGCCAGATGATACATCAATATTGTAGTCGAAATCAGGCAACAGTCTTTGCTTTAACATATAACTAAACCAAACATATTTTAAGCTCTGTCATCTTTTCTTATTCACTATTAATACTTCAGTCAATACACAATAGAAAGTTGGAATACCCTTTGTTGATCAATATTCTGATACATATCGGCTCGTTTGAAAGTAACAAAAGAAAAGAGTGAAGACAACAAGCTTTGTAAGTTTTAAGAAAAATAATTTATTTCCCTAGAAAAGACGGTGAAAAGGTGAACTTATGAAATAGGACTTACGGTTTGTGAAGAAAATCCAAACATTTATCCTAGAATTGTGAAAATATATATGTCCTATGACTAAATAATTTTAACTGAATCCATGATCGAATCTTGTTGACGTTCCAAGATGGAGGATGATGACGTCAGGTGAAGACTTTACACAAATGTCCAGAATTTCACGTTGAACCACAATTTTTCCTGTACTGTTCCAATTTAGATTGAACTTCACTGAATGTCTTTGTCCTAAACCACATGTGCAGTTCTCCAGGGAAAAATAAATTATTATTTAAAAGCTATATGCACTCCTATAGTTGTCATCTATAACAAGAAACATTTCGAGCTCTACAGATGTAAAGAAAAACAAACTCTTTCCAGCACAAGAAAAATAATAATTTCTTCTCAAGGTATAAGAACGACTCTGACTGTTTCACAGGGACCTAAGTGTTTTAAACCGAACCAAGACGTCATTTCATGTACACGCACGAAGAACGCGTTATTATTTCGTCATCTAACAATCGCAGTACACGATGTAAACTCGTATAATTAGAAATGACCTCGGCCACAACCAATCGTTTACGCCGGTTGTTTATCCAGTCGGCAATCTAACATAACATTTACGCAAGCCGAGAGTCATATTTACGTTCTAAATAAACACGATGTTTCTTTAAAAAAATATCAGATCCTGTGAACATAATCATCATCATAATAAAATATACTGATACAAAAATGAAACAAAAAGAATTCAAATTTTAACACACAAGTAATTAAATTACATCGTCGTAACACTCCCCCCCCCACAAAGAAATAAAGAAAGATTTATGTAATAAAGCTTTCTTTTTTTACCATATGTAAACTATACACGAGGTATAAAAAAAATTACATAAGAAGAACTCTTATGAGTTATACAAAGGTGTATATGAAAATAATATTTCTATACACGGAAAAGTGCATCTGCAATTAAATTATCTTTTCCTTTGATGTGCCTGATGTCAAGATTGTATTCTTGCAAAAATAAACTCCACCTTAATAGTCTTTGATTTTTATTTTTCATCCTGTTGATGAAAGTAAGGGGGATGTGATCACTAAACACAACAACCGGAGAAGGAGCAGAGCTGATGTAAAGTTCAAAATGCTGTAATGCCAGCATTAAAGCCAAGCATTCCTTCTCGATTGCTGAGTAGTTTCTTTGGTGCTTATTTAATTTCTTAGAGAAATAGCACACTGGATGTTCTACACCATTTCTATCATCTTGAATCAATACTGCTCCAACCCCAACATCACTTGCATCCACAGATAGTTTGAATGGTTTACTGAAATCTGGAGCTGTTAGAACCGGTGCACTTTTAAGTATGGCCTTTAACCTATCAAAAGCCTCTTGACATTTATCAGTCCAAAGAAACTTGTTTTTTCTATCTCAACAAGTTTGTCAGAGGTTCAACAATATTAGAGAAATTAGAACAAAATTTGTGATAGTATCCAACCATTCCCCAAAATCGCATCAGCTGCTTTTTACTGACAGGCACAGGAAATTCAGAGATAGCTTTGACCTTAGCATCCATAGGTTTAACTTGAATATGTTCCACAACATGTCCTAGAAAAGTTACACAAGCACGGCAAAACTCACTTTTAGATAAATTAATAGTCAAATTTGCATCAGTGAGTCTGTCAAAGAATTTCCGAATCGTAGCTAGATGTTCTTTCCAGGTGTTGTTGTAAATGATGACATCATCAATATAAGCATCACAATTGTCTAGACCAGAGGTAATCATATTCATAAGGCGTGACAAGTACTTGAAGAACCCTTCATCCCAAATGGCATTACTTTATATTGGTAGGGTCCATCTGGAGTTACAAATGCCGAAATTTCTTTTGCCCTTTCCGTTAGTGGAATTTGCCAAAATCCTTTCAGAAGGTCAAATTTGGTGACGTATTTGGCATTTCCAATTTTGTCGATATAGTCATCGATTCTTGGTAATGGAAATGAATCTGTTTTTGTCACACTGTTCACCTTCCTATAATCAGTACACATTCGGAAAGTTTTTTTCCGGTTTCGCAACAAGTATACACGGTGAACTCCAATCACTCTTACTGGGCTCTATAAAATCGTTCTCCAGCAAATACTGAGTCTCCTTTTTCAAGTATTCCTGTTTGAGAGGGTTCATCCTGTATGGGTGTTGTTTTATGGGTTTTGAATCTACAATTTCAAAGTCAGGAAAAATTATGTTTGTCCTTGTAGGTGCGTCTGGAAACAAGTGCTCATATTCAGACAATAATTGTTTAAGTTCACCTTTTTCTTGTTGTTGTAAATGAGAAAGATTCTGGTCTAGATTTTCCATAATTTCCGAATTCCGAAGATTTGTTGTTCCAAGATCAGTAGAATCCGATTGAATTCCTTCACTTAAATCCTCAGTTGGTGGGACAGGTACAACTAAATTAATTGCATACTTTACTTGGCTATCTCTTTCAATATACTAGTACTCTATTAATTTATTTAGACTAGAGTACTATAATTATAACTTAACTCATTCATTTTCTTCTTTACTCTGTAAGGGCCGTAGAATCTAATTTGAAGAAAATTTTGAAGAATGAGCAAGAGAGAATGAACTTTATTACAAGACTCAAAAATTCTCTCAAGTAAAGTTTTGTGAAACCATAGTTTCACTTTTGACTTCAATTGCTGAGTGCCAAATTCAAGCATAACAAGCTGGAGAATTCCAGACATGAAATTTGACCTTTGACCAGATTGAACAGATTTTACAAGGCCAAATTGAGCAATATTTATCAAAGGAATTGCCTCTGGCAAACTTGTTGACGCACACAAAATGGTCAACAAATATTGGTTGCCTGACTTGGTCTTTGGTAAGGGACCAACACAGTCTACCATAATTCTACTGACTGGTTCGTCAAATGCAGGAATAGGTTGTGGATGAGCCTTAGGTATCTTTTGATTGGGTTTTCCTACCATTTGACAAGTATGACAAAATCTACAGAACTTACAAATATCACTTTTGAGTTTTGGCCAATAAAAGTGAGTCAAGATCTTGTGATAAGTTTTATTTATCCCTTGTCGTTTTTGTGCTTCTATCAACAACAAAATCTTTTCAATACATACATTTTAATCACATAGCCTTTCTGTGGCACTACATAAGTGCTGGTGCGGTGTCACGTCGACATTCAACCAAACAACCAACTTTTCCTAATTATCTTCTTTTTTCCAGGTTTAGTAAAGGTCATTAAATTCAAAGGGAGCATCTATTCAGCCTTAATTGACAAATTATCTCATTATTGCTTCAACTTGTTTCATCTGGAAAGAAAAAGGACGGCTATATTGGAAGGATTTTATGGTAAATTATCGAACTAGAGAATATTAACCTCAATCAACTGCACAATTTTAAACAAAGAGATAAAGAAGAAAAATGATGAATTTGAAAACAATATGTCTTATTTTCACAACCTGATTATATTTTCTTCATTGCCTTGAAGGAACACTCTCAAGCACAGATTCTAAAAGGCAAACCAGGGCTTAATATTATTAATATTTATGATATGTAGATCTTTTTAAATATTCTTCCCCTGCAATAAATTGTTGCCTATTTAACATATCTCAATGATCAAATGACACCCGACAATCAAATTTATTCATTCCTATCTTAATATCTTCATGGAATCACTTTTACTTGTGTTCAGATTGGATTTGAGAGGAATTTTTTATTTCAGTTATACAATGGAAATTTCAAAATGTTCATTGACGTTTTGGACTAAAATATTTCTTTAAAGTCATTTTTAAAGTCATTCAAGGACATGCTAGACTATATCAGTTTCATCCATCTAGACTGTTTGCAAATCAGATCATTCATGGCTTTTGATATATTCAATATTGGAAATTATACTCATATATCAGACTCTCTTTGCACGTGGTCAAAGTCTTTATGAGTCAATGATATTGTATTGTGACCAGTATGGTACAGTTTTTGTGTGGATTCCGGTATTTTAATGCAAAGCGATCGGATCTTATTATAAGTGAGTCATTCATTTAGCAGACACAGGCTAATTCAACTGTATTTGGAGCAGTGTGTGTTTGTTTTTGGATTTTGAACAAAAGTACCTTTGACAATTTAATTCATAGCCCTATGACATCTGCAGTGTGGCAGCTTAGTGACATCAGAATTGGGCATCATCCTGCAGACATATGGCATCTTGTCCCACCTAGTCACATTACCATGACACCAGGGCGAGCAATTCTAACACTAATCGCTTAATGCCGAGTGCCAAACGAGATAGATCCAAGTATGATTTTAAAACTCTATGGCATGACTGGGCCTGGGCTCGAACCCGCGTCTACTGGTGACCGAGGATGACATATTAACAACTTAGGCCACCGGAGCGGTAAATTTGGAGCTAATTATATAGATGAGTTAAAAGAATAATATTGATTTAGTGATGTAGAGTTGGATACAACTTCCGCTCCGTATGCGAGTTAGAATTTGGACCAAAATGGATATGCATTCAGTGTTTGGCCAGAATATTCGGGTTCAGAATCATTGAGTTGGAAACATCTGATGGGGAACGTCCGATAGGTATGATCGTAACACTTCTCATGTTCCCGATGGAGTGATTAATTCGAAGACGGATACTTTTATCAAAATCATAGACAAATTCGAATAATTATGTAAATCCATGGATCAGCTTTTAACAATCAATTTTGTGGAGAGCTCGAGAGAAGTCAAGGACAAGAAAGAGAGGCCACGTTCACAAATGATCATGGGTGTTGGCACTTCAAACTCTAAGTAAGGAGATTATTAATGCATATATTTATGATGGTTCATAACATTTTCGTGACTATATGGCCCATTTTTAGCATTGTGTAATGATCAACAACGGCATTGAAATCCATAAGGTGAAGTAATTCACTGCATGCTCAAGGCAGAATGCCTTCCAGGCATTAAGAGATCTTCGAGTCCGACCCTCTCAAGTCGAGGTTTGGAAGTAGTCAAAGGCGTTTTTGGAAGCTTGCTTCACTTTGCGCCTTGCAGAAAAGACGTATACTTCTATTCGCATCTTCGAACCGCTAGGATATGTCATACAATGGCAGCTTGTTTCGCTAGCATAATCCGGTTGACCACCTGATATTTGAATCGACTGGCAAAGGATTATTTTGGGGGGTGCGGTTCAGGATGAAGACCTGAGACTTGAGGCTTGATACCAGTTTGCAGGCATCAATCAAAATTGGTGTAAATTTTGAGTCTTTTTTGCATACTCATGTAAGGATAAAACTTTCAAGTTTACATTTCAAAAGCCAAGACAAGTCTGAATCCTAATGTGAAGAAGTAAAGTCCGTAGATGAAACTGTCATAAAGCAACTCGAAGCGAAGTAGAGCTGTATGAATGGAGTAAAACAAAAAATCGAGAGAAGACAAGCTACCCTAAACTCAGCACTAGCAGCAATATACGAGGTGATTAGAAGTTCAGTATTAGAATTGTAATGATTAAGGTCATGACAGGTATGGGTGTACCAATCGTTTATTTAAACAAAGATTATAGTAGGTGGAAGAAGAGTGATCAGTGCCAAGGACTTCCCAAGGATACAAATAAAGAAAAACATATAGAATGTAGTTTGCTTAATCTATCTCAACAACTTGGTAGTGCTTGGAAATAGCTTGGGAGATAAGCACTGGTCCTCTGTAACCTACGGAAACGTTACAACTGAATTGGTGTGAGGGATGATATTTTAAAGCATTGTGCTCAGCACAAGAACTCCAATCAGCCTAGCATAAGCTCAGGGCATAAACACTAGTGACATAGGAAGCTTGCAGCCCTCGATATTTTGAGACCTATTACAAAACAGAGCAGGGAAACGCATATATTCTTGGAGATCATTTCACCATGTTGACTGAGGAGGTCACTTTGTCTCGTTTTGATGTTAACATAGTTGCAAGAGAGTAAATGAACAATTTTATTTGTAAATTTGACGTACCTCATATGCTATTGTCTGACCAAGGCCGAAAGATTAGAAGCTCTGCATTTAAAGAACTGTGTGTCGTATTAGGAATTAAGAAGAGACGAATGTATAGCTATCATTGTCAGCGCACCCGAACTATATGCTACATGCTTGCAAGATACAATGATGATAAACCAGAAATATGGGACCACACCTTTCACCTACAAGCATGTCTTACCATTCATCTGAAAACGCTGCTTATAGATTCATCCATAGCAAAATGACACAAGAACACAAAGTGAATCTTCTTACGGATCTTTTCAATGAGCTAAATTCGTGTCAAGATACGGGTAGGTACTGTTGGCTGCAAACGAGGAAGCGCGAAGCAGGCCACCTATTATATCAAAGTTCATGATCAGTCTGTTGGTGATGTTGACCCCGTGTGGTTAAACCATCCAACGAGTACGAAAGGAAATCACCTAAGCTGCAACCCATGATAATTGAAATTGGCGCATTGTTAAAAAGAGAACTGATGACATTTACCTTATAATATGAAACGACAACACGATGACTCAGATTATAGATTGTTCACTTCAGTCGCTTGAAACAAGTTCTAACTACCTATTTGTTATGACAACTTTCAATGAAGCTTCTTCTTTCATAGGAGCAATGAGAATTTCTATTTATTATTTATTCAGGTCGTTTACGTTACAAAATCAAAGTGTCTTCATGCATTAACTCATCTCGTCAAAAACAGTATTTGTACCAGTAAATCACGGCCAAACGTCCCAATCCCCCTCAACTTCCAAAAAGGTTTCTTCAGGTTTCGATCCTAACTACCTATATCTTGATGCAAAGAAAGGTTTAATGCATATAACCTGACGAAATGAAACATTGTTCGTAGGTTTAAATTCATCTTTTATTCGAGAAAAGTTTGAGATCCTTTAAGTTTCTACCTACCCTGCCCTATTCAAATCATTATACTGATCATAATGTCACGCCCGAGTATCTGGTTTGTCAATGTGTCATATTGACATTTAGTGTTAAATACTTTCTCTATATGCAGATTAATTAAAACTTTTGAAAGACATTGCGGTTACACAGTTAGAAATGGGAAATATTTGCTAACGTATTTTAGGCCTCTTTGTATTTATTTATCAGCCACCATTTTAAACTACTATTCTATTTAAAACCTATCCCCAGAAATAAAGTTGCAACTTGTGTTCTAGATACTTTTCTCAGATGTTGATCAATTAAATTAAGAAAACGAAAGTGACACAGCTAGAAATGGAAATAACAGTCGATGTGCTTTAAGTTCCTGTGTGATGTCATTACCTCCACTGTCCTAAAAATGTTCAGTGGGGAAACCATCGAGCAGTACGGGAAGCCAGAGTACCAGGACAACCTTATCTAACTTCTTTGCACTAAAGAGTTCGGAAATAGATATTTCAAGGGACGTATTCACGTGCAGCAATCAAATCCCAACTAGACAATATCTTATAACACGTGCTATCTCACAGTCACATCTGTAAAACGAAACCAATTTAGAATCTCGAAGACGGTTTTATTCTCTGACAAACTGTGAGATCGTGGAAGTGATAGGACACATATTTCTATGTTTCTCGCAGTTATGATGTGTGTTTAGCGCGTAAATACACTCGTACATTGCTAGCTTTGTCCGTAGAAAAGGACTGGCTTTAACGTAGAGACCCTTCAGTCTCTATACCTAATTGGAGATATATATAAAGCTTCTTTTTAGGGGTTAATTAATACCACCTCTGGCTATTTCCTGGGTATTTTGATGACGTGAATTACTTCAGCATTACTTCATTACAAGTTAATGACTAGTAAGCTTAGGAAAGAACATAATCCAGTATCATTAGGTCGCTATTTCGTTATCGGAAACTATTTAACAAGATAAGTGTTATTCTACACGTTGTGAAGACATTAACAGTAAATTAGAAAAGATGTTAAATAAAATTTCGAATACTTGCCTTATTTCCCGATTAGTCCATGGACATTTTTAGATGAACAGAATTCTTTATTATACTAAATAAGGTATCATATTTCCTTTATTGTATGGCTACAATGTGCAATCTCTTTAAAGAGAACGAATTTAATGGAGTCCATGCAACGTACTTCTCTAAGGTTAGGTTTTACCTGAATGTGTTCTTCCGGAATGTGTACCAGGACTTAATGCCATTATTTTATAGAACATTTTCATAACGACTGGTAAAAGTACATCCAAAAGACTTGTACAGTAACTGCATAACCTCGATTGTCTCCTTGATATTATTCTTTTTACTCCCTTTTTCTATTCTCGCTTACTAACCGTTAAACCTCCACACTCTTTTTCGGGGGAGGATGATTGTATGGCCGAGTGAATAGAACGTTGATGCATGAAACCTAAGCCATATGCATCGTTGCTAGTGGCACGGGCTTGTTGGCTGATTAGTACCAATAACAACTCTTTATCCTGTTTGATAGTATTGGTGTTATTCTATATAAATTTATTTCATAAAAGCATGTATCCAAAAGTAAAATGTGGGATCACAAGATAAGCACTAATCTCATTGTTTGTTACACATGTGTTATTTTATAGTTATAATTTGGTTCATATACTTCATATTTCTAAATATAAATGAAGTAGATCCGTGCATTCATCTGAGTAATAAATTCCACTTGATTAGCGAGCTCTTGTGAACCTAATGCCCTTACTTCTGATTATGATCCATCCATTCTTGTGATACGTTTATGGCCGAGTGGAATATGAATATGGTGCACGAGAACTAGGCAATAAGAGTCAATAATAGCTGCACGTGTATAACAAATCTCTTATATATATATATATATATATATATATATATTATGCATGTTTTCATTTAGGAATGTTATTTGGAAAGCATTTCATATTGATTTATTTTAGACATATTTGCACAAGACGACGAATCGAGTACTGGACTGAAAGTTACTGCTCCTGCTCGTTTTTATGGTGGTAAGTACACAAACATTCTTGGTTTTCGTCAAGAAATTAAACATGTCGAATAATAAAATTAATCTGCATATGTTTTAAATCCACAATTGCAGTATTTAATTAGACACTTTTCTAGAGTGATCTGTAGTCGAGTCACGCTTGGCAGTGGATGGTACTGTGACGATATTTCCTTTTAGACATTAGAAGAAAAAAAGTCATGTTACAGATTTCTTTGTTTAGATTATGGTGGTCATTCAGGTCTACAGAAGAATCAAATTTCAACGTTTTCGGGAAAGCTTAAAAAGTGAAGAGATAAACTTACAAAATTCTTACATGAAGCATATTTTCTTGCAAAAAACTTGAATTATTCCACTTTTTGCACATTTTTAGCGGTGGATGAATATTGCCTGCGACACACACACACACACACACACACACACACACACACACACACACACACATATATATATAATGCGATCTGTGTACTTTACAAATGTTAGTAATGCTTCTGGAGCCAACTTGTTTGTCGGCGAATGCGAGTGTCCTGAAAGGTGAGCAGAGGAGATGTCGCCATTTCGATGCAACACACTACTTCAATCCCAGCTGGATGAGTGGTCAGAAATACCTGATTTGATGTAGCGTCTAGCCACTTCAAGCTTCAGGGGCTATGTTAAAGACAGATTGTATCTCACTGGTCTTCAGACTTTAAAAGGTCAATATTGTGATAAACAGAAATTGTACTTATATGCTTGGAATTTCACAAGGACATGCGTCAATCGAATAATATTTTTTATATCTGATCTTGTGTAGCCTTTCTCAGAGAAACTAAATGAGCCTAAACCTTTATCCTCTTGTTGGGCTCAAAGGATGGTGGAAAGCAAAATAATATTCTTCAATTATGGGAATACACTCAAAGCAAACTGTTAATAGTGGAAAACATAGTATAAAACCGATTCAGGATAATTCGACCAGCAACTAGGAAGAGGATTTGCTTCCGAAGATTTTAGCCGAAATTTTTCATGGTTGAGGAAATTCATAAGAATAAGAATAACAGAGCTGACATCGTTCGTGACAGCAAAAGCACTTCAGAGCTTGGCTGGATAACCAAATTGTGCAATTATATACATAAATCTTTTCAAAAATACCCTTATGGTAGATTCATTATCATTGCATGCTTTTCTCAGATCCCTTTATGGATATACCCATCAAGGAATCTCTAAAGAACTCTCTTAGTCGTGATATATTTATTAGTTGCTGCAGTGAGACTTAGATGCCTTAAAATCTCAGAACTTAGAAAGTCACCAGAATGAAAAGAATCAGTAATCGCCGTAACCGCAAATTCATTCCCACCAACAATTACATACTGACGTTTGACTGCACATACATGACATGGCTTACGACGTAAATAGTTTCCAATCAGTACAAGCTGGAATAAGAGTTTTTACTACAACTTTTTCTTCCTTCAGTCATACGACAAAGAAACACATTATCTATCAAGACTCTTCAAAGCGACTCCATTAATAAAAGGGTCATTTAACAATCGTGACAATCATATTCCAAGACACTGTTTTTCGTAGAAGGAAATATCAATGTTTTCCTCCTTGACTTAATACAAATTGCATCTCAATTAATGAATAATCATTTAAAAAGTATTTAATTGGATTACCTCTGTATTGATGATTAACTGAAGAAAGTACACAACAAATATTTTTCTCTTGCGAATATTACCCAGAACAACGCCATGTAATGTTCCAAACCTTACTCCATATAGTAATTTAACTTTAATTATCTAAAGTATAGTGATACAATGCTAAAATATGAAATTAGCATTCGTGTTTTTAGGTCAATCAAAATTTGTTTGACAATCATGCCTGCTGAGATACAAACAACCAACCTTTCGCTCCTAAATCAGACCACAAAACAGACGATATTTGTCTTTGATGAACTGATTTTCGACTATCTGTTTGTCTTTGTTGTGGTATTTTTTTGGCAGTTTAAAATTTGTTTATAGAAGGATAGAAAGGATGTTATTGCATGTGTATAAAACTGCTGAAATTCATAACTCAAAATGATTTTGTTTTTCATTTCTTACGTGTGTTAAACATGCTTGGAAATGATTTATACCCTAGAAACCTATTAATTGTTAACCCAGGATATATAACTGTCTCATTTCTAGGTGGCCTAAGTGGTTAGAGCGTCCGCTTCGGACGCGGGAGGTCGCGGGTTCGAACCCAGGACGAGTCATTCCAAAGACTTATAAAAATGGTACTAACAGTTGTCTCGCTACGCGCTCAGTATTAAGAGGTTAGTGTTAGGACTGGTCGGCCTGGTGTCAGGATAATGTGACTGGGTGGGACATCATGCTACATGTCTGCGGCATGATGCACCAGTGCTAGACATCGCTCTAAACTGCCACACTGCAGACAACGTAGCGATATGGCTGAAAAATTGTTAAAGCTACTTTAAAAATCCAAATCACACACACTCATTTCTAGAAGAATGCGTGTTCATTAGGTAGCTATCACAAGTATTCTATTGCTGTGTGTTTTTTTTTATTGATTTTCTTTAGGAGTTAGCTTGACCTGATACACATTCAGATATCGTTCTGTTGTGCCGTCTATCCTCATCGCGTTTCACCACCAAGGGTCCGTATCTCTGTTAGTGAGATTATATTCATCTATTATGTAAGTAAAGATCGTACTGTGTTAATTATCCAAGTATTCTATGTATGTTTTCTCGTACCTTCTGTGCCTCACACGAGATGGTATCAGTTAAAACAATTTGCATGTGCGCTCGTGCTGTACTGGCGCCACTACCTGGATGCTCGTGATTAAAACACTGTACAATGTTACTCGTAACCATACATGAGATGGTATTGATTTAAATTTACGAGTGCGCTTGTGATGTACGCATTCCCCTACACAAACACTGGATGGTATTAATTTAAATGTACATGTCCACGAAACTATCTATATATATATATATATATATATATATATATATATATATATATATATATATATATATATATATATATACACACACAACCAGGGTACAGCAAGTAGGTATAAAATTATATAATGACAGTGTGGTAGTTAGAAAATTTGAGAAAGATACCTTTTTATTCAAATCACATGCTAAAAATAAAGAACTATTTTACAATTTACTGTCTTTATTTTACAACTAAATTAAATTCGGTATGTTGTTTCCAGAATGGTCGGAATATGTTTAAATGTGTTAAATGTTTTAGTTTCATATTAGGAAATAATTTGTATTTGGGCTAAGTAAATATAAGGAAATAAGACGGTTCTCATAAACTCTAATTTTGTTGGTGTATTTGTTACATCTCAAAATATGAACCATCCTTTGTTATCTCACGATTATAATCCATGTGTATGTATGTGTTGTCTCATTTGTAGTATTAATTTGTAAATGTATGCTTTGATGTACAATGATCACACTTTATATAAATGTATAAACACCACAATCATGATGTGCTTACATGAATAAATTCTTCTGAGTTCTACTGAATTCAATTACACAGTAAAATTTACAAAAAGATGTGGACTAATACATAAAAGTGACTGTTTTCTTTACTTTGGTTTGTTGCAATAATTTTCTAACACAATACTAATAAAAACTGGTCACACATGATGCCCCAAAGAAGCAGTTGTAATTAATTATCGTTAAATTTATACTATATTGTTCGGGAAAGGCGTTTATTTTTCTCATGGCTTTGTAAGGAATTACGAAAATCGAATTCAAAATTGAAACAAAAAGTCCACACTCTATTGGCCATTGGTAACTGTAGCATTTGATAGATCGCTATATACTAAAAAAAAATGTTTGGATTCCTTATTTTTCTGAAAGGTTTAAGTGAAGTGTACAGATTTATTGGGAATTTAAATAACACATTTGTGTAGTTTCTTTGAGTTTATTTAAGCGATAAAAATTGAAGGTAGTCCCATAGGTCATAGGTATTTTTCGAATATTATTCAGACAATACAGTATCGAAGCACTTCCAAGAAATGAAAATTACACTTTTCATTTCTCACTGTTTGGGTTTTGATTATGAAAAATTATTAAAAATCTTTAGACCCGTATAGTGTACAGTGACTGTTAGAGAACCAACTGAACGCAAAATAGATCGATGCTGAAAGACGCAACAGACAAGGTTTCCAGATATTTTGCTAAGGTCGTTAAATCGCTATCGAAACGCGGTAAACATTCTACTGGTTAAAAACTCTGTTTATAATCTTCAATGAGAGATTTTAATATGAAATCTGAGATTTCCCAAAATTATACCGAAGATTGTATAATCGCTATGGAAACACGATACACTTTCGAATGGATAAAACTACATATACTGATCTTAAATGACAGTGTGTGTGTGTGTGTGTGTGTGTGTGTGTGTGTGTGTGTGTGTGTGTGTGTGTTGGGGGCGGGGGTATTGCATAGTGTCCAACGCACAATATGATACATTGACTTATCATGACAATCATGGAGAGCAACATACAATCTGTTGCATGAAAGGTCCATACGATT
The DNA here is from genome assembly GCA_016617855.1 of Megalonaias nervosa. NCBI lineage: Eukaryota > Metazoa > Mollusca > Bivalvia > Unionida > Unionidae > Megalonaias > Megalonaias nervosa. Next base: position 64,998 of record JAECUM010002418.1, read on the forward strand.
TATGAGTGGATTTAAGAATATCGAACAAGTGACAGTAAAGGTGCACGTCAAACATCTGAAACAAACCCTAGTCTCGTATCAGTTCCATCAGTTCAGCTTATCACGAAGACGGTGAAGCCAGGTATCTTGACAGAACAATCAGACAGATTTTCATGTTGAGGTCATTCAAGAAAGATATTTAGCTTGGAAGGAATATGTTTGTCAGAAAAGTTGCTTCGTTTTGAATGACACAAAGAAATACCCTCCTATCTCTTTGTTATGCAGATGGGTAATATTTATTTTCTTTGGTCCGCCTTTCCGTCTGTCCTACGCTTGTTAACAAGATTATGCAATAAGCATTCCACCTAAAGAAACAACTATAATATGCTAAATATTTTAAGGGCCAATAGATGACCTGTCTGATCTTTACAAATATAAATGAATACTGCATTTGTTCACTTTTTCTTTGTCTAGACTTACATTTTGGTTTAATAACTGGTCGGAAAAGCAAAGTTGAACTTCAATGTGCCTTTCCGTCTGTCCTACGCTTGTTAACAAGAGTATTCAATAACATTCCACCTAAAGAAACAAGTATGTGTGTATTTAGATCATCTCATTGGATTTTTGTCTGCTTCAACAGTTTTCTCAATGTGGTGTGTTTGTATCTTTTTCATGGCGGCGGTGTAGCTTTACTGTATAGTTAAACTTACAGGTGCAAAAGGTGGCTATCATTTGCTTCCTAATGTTCATTGGATGGTAGGCTTTTATTCAAGGATTTATAGTAAAATTAATTTATTCCCAGTAATGTATTAACTTGGTATTTCTAGTACATTGCCTTCAATTCATTAGTACAGACGCCCAAAGCAACTAAATAAGTAATAGCACAACGAAGTCAAACAGTACAAGCTGTGCTAAAAGGGATATATACAAAATTGTATTTAAATATGTAACATTTGGATTTATTAGACTACCAGCACGACATTATACGGTAGGATCAAATATATACAAAAAGTTCGTTTAGCCACTGATTTTACTGCTTTAGCCATGCCCCCTCGGGTATTCAGGTATGCGGCTTAGACGTACATGATACAACTCTACAACACTACACCAACCAAACATACTAGATAATACAAATTAAGAAATAAGTCTTTCTAATTATCATACAATTATCTGCTACTGTGATAACAGCCAGTTGTAGTTTCTATTTTGTGACGGGGAACATTGACTCGAACATGAGTATAGTCAAAATTACCGGTAGCGAGAGTTGTACATTTCTGTAGTCAGGTGGCTTAAAGAAGAACATAGGCAATAATGCGACACACATCGGACACGACAAAAGGATGTGGGTGGACAATGGAAGATGACCATTAGCAGCCTATCTGGATGACTCTTACTGAAGCGTCTGAAGCTTGCAGTAAGCTGATCGAATGCGGTTGCAAGTCTGAAGGTTGTCGAAGCTGAAAGTGCCCCAAAGCCGGACTGACGTGCACTGAAATTTGCAGTTGCAACTGTCAGAAATATTCGGTTGTCATGGTTTGACTCAAGCAAATACCGTGACCACACTGTTACCTTTAGGTTATCTTGTTAGAAATAATTTTGCTTCTATAAATCTTGCTGAAGAACGTTTCTCGTGTTATCACTCAGATCTTTTGGAGGTACTTCCGTCATTACAATGATGTTATGACATCATTATGACACCGCCTTATTATTTTTTCTACAACTTATTCACAGATAAATAAGACAAAAGTGAAACACTTAATTCTAACCCCTTAAATACTTGTATGGTATTTTATATAACGTTTATCTGTGTTTTGAGACATTTTGATAACATTGACACTAAAATGGCGCCACAATATCCCCCTGCTCATCAGATTGTATGGAGCTTATAAGTTTCTGAATATCTGACCCAATGTGATACTTGTGTGAAAAAATGGTGCTTTCGTCCGGTGCGTAAGTGTAATTTCACTTAGCCACCTGACTACTAGCGACTACTTGAGCTAGATGGTGTTACGCTTTCCTCTTATAGTTTCAGTTTCTTTACGCGAGCTCTTACAAAATATTCTGTGAGATCTGCTTTTCTTCTGAGATCATCCATGTGCATTGATACTAATTGCAAAAAAATTTCCCTTGGTTTCACTTTTCATTTTTAACAGAAACAGACTAAATGGAATATGTTTCCAATAATAATTGAACGATGCGTATGACATTAGATCTACGGGTCAAACTGCTTTTTCTTATGGAAAACCTTGCAGTATATGGCAGTGTCAGATGGGCGTCGGTTATCAGACAATGGTCGACTTTTGCATTATTCACCTATTTCCCTATTTCGAGTGCGGACAGATTGACCGTTAGGCAAAATCTAAATTAATCTCTGTAATTCATGTGTAGGTTTGATACAACGTACGCTATTGTCCCCAGTGTTTATTTCATTCCATGATCATTTAACTAAACTTCTTTTTCGTCCTCTCTAAATCAAAATCATCTTTTGTTGACCAAAGATAATACATTTTATAAGCAAGGCAGAACGCAAAACGACATTGCCCATCCACAAGTACATTTAAAATATTTAAAATAGTTAATACAATTCCCAGGTAAGGATAATATTGTAACAAATTTGGAGTATGCGTATTTGTTGATAGCTCTCCATTTTAAGGATTTCTTAGATTTTTTTTATTACGTGTTTGATTATGGGAAGTCGGTGCTAAGAATATAGTCCTCAGACCGAAATAATTAGCCAATTACTAGGGGCAAACGTCACGGAGTGAAGTGTTAGTGAGTTTCCATGATGCCATGGTTTGCTTTAAGTGAATTCAGGTCAGAACCGCATGAGTGTCCCTGTCGCTCAGTAGTCCCTATTAAAATCTAATTGTGTGAATTGATCGTATGACTCCAGGTGCAGTATTTATGATTGGAGACTGGTAAATTATTCAGTGGAATAAACGAGAAGGGACTGTTCCGCCGTCGGCAGGCGCAGTTTATTGTTGCTATGTTGGTAAATATCGTGCAAAGTTGCAGGCGAAATGTGGCTTAAAATCACGATTTGACTGGCCGAAGGTGGCGTAGTAAAAATAGTTCCCTGTATTAGGTTGTTGAGTTGTATAGTTTCACGGCGTGAAATACTGGCGATACGTTACGGAAAGTTAATGAGGAGAAACCATGCCGTTGTGCGGTTGACAGACATTTGGGAAGTTGTCAGATTTGTGGTCATCTATTAATAAGAGAAATATTATTTATAGAATGGACACTTTGGACTTTCCAGTTTACAAACGTAGTTGCATGGGAGTCATTGGAATCTGGGGAAACTTATTTCTCCTAGCGGGATTCGCGCCAGGGTTTGACATCGCTCGGTCAAGAAACCCCTTTGGTTGTTACAATATTTCTTGTGTGAGCATATATCAGTCGGGGTTTGAGGATGAAATAATCGATATTCAATGGCTCTAAGTACATTTTTGTTAATGTTCTGATCTCATTATCTGGTTATTGTAAAAACATATATCGGTTATAATCAACGACACCTTTAGTTTTATGATTATTCAAACATTCGATATCAATCCAGCGTGGTTTTAGTTAATATTGTTACATGTGTCCAGTACATTTGAACAGGTATGTTTGTAAACATTAAAATTAGGCATTTTAACTGTAGAAAAACAAATTCTCCTGGAAAATGTTTCATCACCATAAAGAACTCAGGTTTGTCGAATCCAAGATTAGACAAACTTTTATAATACTTATATTTGCTCTTTTCAGGCAAAGTTTTCACGTAATGGCTCATTTTAGTAGATATCTGAATTCACTTGCTTAGTTTTTTTTTCTTTCTGCCCACAGAAAATGCGCATGCGCTGAATTTCATTTCCGTTGCCAGGACGTTAAAGATGGGTGAATTAATCAATATGCTCTTGAAGCACAATAGCATAAGGAGCTGTAGAATTTATATAAATGAAATAATTTAATGTTCTAAAATAGACTTCTCTTTGGATTTCTATACATTCGTATTTACCCTGTAGATGTAACATTTCTCGGGTGTTATGGGCAAACATTTGTCAGTTAATAGTATAGATTTAATATTAATTATAAGTACATAGTTGCCTATAGTTTCAAATATTTATAACAGTTTTTCCCTGATATAAATATTAAGCAGATACCAATCATTTTTTTAACTGTATGAAAAATTAAGTTTAAATAATATGAATTATTTGTAAGCGTTTGTAAATTTGACATTTATGATTTAATAAACATTTAATGAATACTAAGATTCGCATTTAAAACTGTGTATTACTTGCCGTAAGCCTCAAGTATAGATGTCTTGTAAACGTTTGTATTTGTTGGGTTAAAGGTCTAATAAGGGTTTGGTGAATATTAAATTTTATATTCAATGAAATCTTAAGTAGTGAGTTTAATAAAATCTTATTGTTGGCGTAAATTGTAAAAACCCTTGTTATTGCATATAGTTTCCCTCTTTATAGCACAAATATGTACTTATGTAAATAGTTATTGCTTATGCGCTGTCATAAAATCATTCTAACGAGAAGAATAGTAATTTTGCATTCCTTTGAACTTGTAAAGTTTAAATTAGGTTCTCCCCATGGCAAAGAAAGAGTACTCCTTTTGGAATGTCTCTAAAATCACGTAAACGTTTGTATGATAGTGTTGAACTGAATCAGTTATATGCTAGATTGATTGTTCTATGCAAATAATACACGTAGCGTTTTGTTTTTTCCATAATATCTGCCGTAATCTTATTTGAAATAAGTTTTTTTTTGTACCAATGAGAATATGTCTGCAATTTCAACTTGCATCGAAAGATTCTAAAGGGGATTAAAGCAGATTATGATATACTGCTTTCACTTGGAGACTATGTAAGTTTTCCAACACGTCATCGTAAACAATAACTGGAGTTGGTCAGATAACATACATATAGTTATTCATTTGCCACAAACTTCAATTAATTTAATGCAACTCCATTAAAAATGTGTATAAATTTTGAAAGTTAAAATATACTCATTTAAAGTCTCGTAAACGGCGAATACATACCATTACTTGGAAACGTACTTTTTAATTAAGTACCAAACTTTATTTTATCAGTCTATGGAACAGTAGGATCTAAATAAGCTTAAAACATTAGGCTAGGAAAATGTATCTTCAATGCCGACTTGACCTGTACTTAACCGTTAGTTTTCATAACACCACTGCTTCAGCTACAGCAGATGGCTGTGTTGCTATGGTGATGTGAGTTAAAAGTCTGTACTAGAATACTTTGATTGGAGGTTTGCAATCTGGTTTTAGAAGTTCCTTCGTTTCCCCCCAGTTCAAGAAAAATTAACTTTAATTAAACCATTCCTTACAACAGATAATATTTAATAATTGTAATATTTATCTCTTAATGATGTCGATAATAATTATGTAGATTTTCACTGAAATGTCTGCATGAAATGGATTATGGTGATAAGTATCAAATTTAGAATATAATGTACGCGAACTCTTTAGGTTTTCTGCCTATATCGTTTGGTTAAAAATATATTCAATGTTCATAAATTCTGTGACTAGTACTTTTTTTTAGAGTGTCCTTACTTCACTGATAACTAATTGTTTAGCTTTGAGAAAAATGAGTTAGGTATCGTGCTGAAAATTAGTAATAGTTGTTGTAAGAGTATTAGTAGTGGTACAAATGATAGTGGCAGTAGTAATATTAGTAGTTGTTATCGAGGCTGTCTTTTGATAATACAACAACAACAACAACAACAACAAATAATAATAATAATAATAATAATAATAATAATAATAATATTATTATTATTATTATTATTATTATTATTATTATTTCAGTGAGCCGATGTGGCTCAGTGGTAAATGTGCCCGACAGACTAATGAAAGGGTGCCGGTTAGAATCCTACCGTTGGACTAGCTTGTGTCACCTACCGACGTGTGTATTTGAGCAAGACAATTGACTCGTCATTAAATAACCCATTTGTGTTACTTTGCCGTAAAGTACCAAACCAAACCATAATTATTAATATTATTATTATGAAGTATCTATCTGTCAATTATTGAATGCCTAATACGAAACATAAGTTTTGAAATATAAAGTTGTAAATAAAGTCAGAAAGATTCATTAAGTCAGTTAGTTCTGAGTCTGAGCATCACATAGTTCAGCTAGGGAGTTCCGTTCAGTCAAAGTGCTCATTTCAGGAGTGTGATGACCATGAATGAAGTCTTCATTTGTACAAAATGCATATGAAAGATTTTTAGTAAGTTACAAAATGTAGACATGGTGAAATGCTATAGAAGATTATGTGCTGGCTAAGTAAGAATATGCACACGTAACACGAATTTTATGAAAGGAAAAGGTATATGCATTATTGTACAAGGAAAACTTTGAACAAAATGAAGGAAGAAACAGGAAAAGGGTTACGAAAGAGACAACTAATCTCCTTGCGATGTAGGTTAATAAGAAAAATAGGTTAATAGAGAAAAACAGGTTATTGCATAAAACATATATGATCAAAAGGTAAAATATACACTTGACCCGTGAATACATGACTTCTGACGTAAAAAAATTCCAACTCCAGCTGTTTCTCGCCTTTGATAGACGAAAGCAAGCAATTATTAATTTGAAATCTTAACCGATTAGAGCCCCTGAGTGCATTGAAAAACTAATTAGTATAACACGAAAATCAGTATCTGACGCCATGGATATCGTGATAGTTTTAGTCTACTTTATTACATATGCTGTCAAATTAAAAAACGTTGACAAGCTATATGCTTAGTAAGATATTTCAACACTAAATATTTTAATATCTGGTTATTACAGTCAGCACAATTGCCATTGAATATTGAGGGAGGCTGCACCATGAATCATTGACCACATAAATTAAATATGTACAAGAAAAATAAAGCGTATTGTGTTTTCAATTCTGTCCTCAAGTTTAAAAAATATACGTTTTCCAGGGAATGACGGCCTTTTGTTCGCATTAGTATCAGAATATACACTGACCAACATGCTAGTACCTACTTAAGGGTCTGAATATTGCATTTTTTATACTTCGCAAAGTCCATTTTAATGAGACTGCAATTGTTGTTGTTGTTGTTGTAGGGTTTAACGCCATTTTTCAGCAAAAGATAGGCTATACATGGCGGCCAGTATAATTGGTGGAGGAAGAACCCTGGCAAACCCCTGGAAGAACCACCGACCCACGAGAAGCTACAGGCAAGCTTTCTCACCTATCCACGTTAACCGAGCCTGAGAGGAAAGGTGAGCGCTTTAGACCACTCGGCCACTCGGGCCCCAGACTGTAATTGTTGTCTCGTGCATATATGATTTCTTTGCCATACTAACCATTAAATAATTTGTTAAAAAATGCACTTAATATACTGCACAATACACTTTTAATCAACTTATAATATACAGTCCTGAGACACATTTTGGCATGCTGTGGCCCTGTAAGTGTCACACGAATTACATGGCTACATTCTTATTCTAAAGAAAGTCCTAACTCATTTTCCTACCGGATGTCCGCAGAGTTATTATCCTTTGGATGGTCAGCAGATAGTAATTTTGGCTCTTGTGTGCATTTGTTCAAATATTCTTTAAAGACTGGGTTGAAGGATTTTGGTTGATTGAACCCGATTTGCTCAACCATTTTAGTTCGATGTTCCGTTTCTCGTAGACTTTAAATTTTTCCTCGCGTTTGACGTTGACGTTACTGGTGGCGATCCTCCCTGGCTCAGGCTCTTATACCCAATTTAAGGTAAGTTTACTTTGATTTCTGGCAGTACATATTTGCCTCTAATAACTTAGTCGTTAAGAACCTGATTCATGTTCGTATTTTTGGACCCGGGAGCAAATGAAGGGGCGGCGGAGGACTGGCTTATATATTTCAATGTTGTCAAGACGTTGGAAATTTGCAAAACAATATCAGGATGACTTGGCTTATCTCAGATAGGTAAAACTTCTATGACGTTTTGCAACTGGATTGATCTTATATTTCCATGCCTTATACGCATGCAAATAAAATGTAAATCGTTTTAAATTTTAAAATATTTGAAGCATAGCTGATCTCTCAATTGAATCTTTTGGTTTCTAAAACCTGCATCCACCTTTCCTAACCAGTACTTAATTTCGTAATGTATTTAGCGTTTATTTAATAATCTGATAGTCGAAAGGTAAATTATATATATATATATATATATATATATATATATATATATATATATATATATATATATATAACTTTGAATATGGCGCGAAGAAAAAAGCGAAATTTCCCATTATTAATCTGGATAGTTTTGTATTGTTCTGCTCCTGTCACTGTGTGTGTGTGTGTGTGTCTCAGGTGTCTGTTTGTTATTGTCCAGTGAGGAATAACTTGCTTTAGGTCGAAACATAAGAAAACATTACTCTTTTCTTCGAGCTATATTCCAAATTTTATATATATATATATATATATATATATATATATATATATATATATATATATATATATATATATATATATGCAGTTTAATTTTTCTATGCCATAATTTGATTCTAAACTCTTTCCTTTATTACAGGCCGAGCTTTTCATATCCTACATTTTAATAAATAGACTAGACATCATAGAAGAGCACGATTTTAATGCCCGAAGATGCGTGATCATGTAGGCATCTCGTAACCAAATCTTTTTTTTTTTAAAAGATGAAGGACAGTTTCAAGGGACGCAGCACAAACATAGTGAGTAGAATATGAGTAATATCTTCTGCAAACAAATTTTGTTCTAGTGCCATCACACGACGAGTTGATGAGAGCTATAACTAATAATGTTCATAAATTTTACAAGCAATGAAAATAATATGCCATCATCATTCAATTTATTTCAGTAAAAATTGAATTCATATCTTAAACAAAGAAAATACCAAGTTTAATAGTGTCAACAAATAATTATACTTTTCAACATTATTTCCTTGTGTATCTGCCAACACTTATGCTTACAAATGACCAGTCACATGACCGCATTCCAGAAGCAGTACACTGCATGGTATACTGTATGAGCATTTTAGGTATCACTGAACTAATTATGTTTCTTATATATTTTCTTCATTTGTCCACAAATTTGATGAAATCTCAGTGAAAAATTAGAGTAAAAGTATTAATTACTTTCTTAGGTACTACGACAGAATGCAATAACAGTTCAAATAGTGCTGTGAAACCTTGACTTTACAGATCTACAGTGCGCGTCAGTTTCCAAAACTTTCTTGAAGACTTACTTAAAACTATTTTCAAGTTCATTAAAAATAATGGCAAGAACTAGTATTTACAAAAAGTATAACACTTCCTTTTCAGGCAGATGAACCACCTAAGAAACGAAAAAGAGTGTCCCCTCAAGAACTTGCCAAATTTCTTATCAGGGAGCGAATGCAACCCGATTCTTTGGAGATAAAAATAATTAATGACGAAATAGGTGAGTAGTACTTTCATTATGAAAATTAAGAGAGGATTGAAATACAGGAAAGGGTGCTACAGGAAGCGCGCCACGCTCACTGTACAATTATTTAAACATGTATTCTTAGATGTTTGCAGTCCATATTACAGCTAAGAGAATACAGACGTTTAAAATAAATACTTCTCCGTATCTTCCAAAATCTGACCAAGAAGGTAGATGCCAAAGAATAATTACATTGAACTAATGGCAACAAATAGCGTCGTAATCAAGTATTTCTATATTTATATTTAGAAGAACCGCCCATCCCATTTCAGGGATACAAATTCGTTTCGTTAGAATATAGATAAATATTTTGTCTTCGTTTATACAAATCCAGCGTGGTATTTTTTTTTATTCACGAACGTTTAAGAAATAATAATTACAAAAAGGTATAATATCACTACCTGTGCTCTTTGCCAGGCTATTATAACAGTAGAGATTACATTAAGTTATTTACAATCCATTTAAGCTGGCTACTAAGAAATCTAAAATGTTGACAAATCATTTTTTCTCCATAATTTCAGCTATAGCCTCTACATATAAATTAAAGTAACATTTGACATGGTGTTTTAGAAACTACCACCTTACCTCGAATCAGAGTAATGGACATACAGTCCTATCACTAGGAACAAAGATAATACATCTTTTAAGTTAGATGCGAAAGCTCTAATCTGTATTTACATCGAGAGTAGATACACACGTGACTAAAATAATGATCTAAAATTTTAAGTTTTGCCGTTTATTAGTAGCTTTTGGTCTAAATTCGATTTGTATGGTTTCTGATACTTTTTTTTCCGTCGGGATAATAAGATAAATAAACATTGTTGGGAGCGCCATCTGGTAAAATATGTTTCTACTGACACACCCAATTGCTTATACAGAAAAATCGTTTATTAATTCACATGGTGCGATTGTAATAAAGCTTTCATTTACAAATTTGGAAGAATAAGAAAAAATATGAGACCTAGTGAAAGAGGCAGGCATATCCGACATTTTATCATACACAGTACCCTTGACCTGTATTGACATTGAGAGGTCTTACATATTTGTATTTTCGCAATATCCATTGGAAGTGACTGTTCGTGGTTTTGTTAGCACGTCTATCATAACTGCAGTAAAACCTTAAATTACTGAATCGCTACATATATCCAATATTTCATCATACAAATTACCCTTGACTTATTATACACATTACCCTTGACTTCATCAAACACATTACCCTTGACTTTACCATACACATTATCCTTGATTTTATCATACACATTACTCTTGATTTTATCATACACATTACCCTTGACTTTATCATACACATTATCCTTGACTTTGTCATACACATTACTCTTGACTCCATCATACACATTACTCTGGACTTTATCATACACATTATCCTTGACTTTATCATACTCATTATCCTTGACACATTATCCTTGACTTTATCATACGCATTATCTTTGACTTCATCATATACATTATCCTTCACTTTATCATACACATTATCCTTGACTTTATCATACACATTATCCTTGCCACATTATCCTTGACTTTATCATACACATTATCCTTGACTTTATCATACACATTATCCTTGACTTTATCATACACATTACTCTGGACTTTATCATACACATTATCCTTGACTTTATCATACACATTATCCTTGCCACATTATCCTTGACTTTATCATACACATTATCCTTGACTTTATCATACACATTACTCTTGACTTTATCATACACATTACCCTTGACTTTATCATACACATTACTCTTGACTTTATCATACACATTACCCTTGACTTTATCGGACATATTATCCTTGACTTCATCATATACATTACCCTTGACTTTATCGTACACTTTATCCTTGACTTCATCATACACATTACTCTGGACTTTATCATATACATTACCCTTGACTTCATCATACACATTACCCTTGACTTCATCATACACATTACTCTTGACTTTATCATATACATTACACTTCACTTTATCATATACATTTACCCTTGACTTTATCGTACACATTACCCTTGATATTATCATATACATTATCCTTGACTTTATCGTACACATTGCGCTTGACTTCATCATACACATTACTCTTGACTTCATCATACACATTACTCTTGACTCTATCATACACATTACCCTTGACCTTTATTGAAAGTGAGGGGTCTTGCACACTTATATTGCTACAGCTTCTGGGAGCGACCTTTCGTTGTATTATTAGAACGTCTACAATGACTGCAGTCCAGTTATTGAAGTATTACAGGGTAAAACAACATGAAACCTACGATTCAGGTTAACGAACCGCGCTCCAGCTGTGAGGAGACACTCTTATAAACAATTTGTGCACGCACATTTATTATTATTATTATTATTATTATTATTATTTCTGAAATCACTAGCGTGTATAATTTCTGCAAAATGTATAATAACATATACGCAATCTCTATTATTAGTTGTTTGTTTAATATTATCAGTCACACAAAAGGCCTTATCATTTTAAAATGCGATTACTAAAACAGTTCATTGCTCTTTTCCTGAGTAGGAAATAAGTTTAATCAATTTGGAATTCATTAGCCGTTCATCTTTGGTAATGTAGTAGTTGTAGTCTGTTTAAAAGCACGTCAACGTAATGCCCGTAATGGGGTATGTATATTGCTGGAAAAAGAGGACCGTTTAAAAAATTGTGTATTAAATTATATTGCACTATATTCCTATTGGCTGATAGATTTCAAATTGCTTTCCTTTATTGAGAAAGGGTATCTCAGTCATTACTCTCCGTTGATAGAATGACATATACATATATCCAGCCTTAGCATTTTGGTGTTTATGATTCCTCTGAAAGTTGAGCTTTCGGATATTTTAAAATATTTTAATTTTGAACGGTTGTTAACATGTTTATAAAAAGAGAACAATGTTTACAACGTTCCGTACAACCGATGCTTACTAATGAAGCAAAAAGGTATGAAAACTTAGCCAGATATATAAAAATAATGTGAATTATCTGCCTTGCAGATACACGTCGTGAACTGCCTTATCCTTTCCAAAGTCAGTATTTTGATATGTTGCTGAAATAAGAATCTAATATATAACTTATAAGTACCTCAAAAGAAATGTTAACACATACAAATTTAATGGCTCGCAAAATAATGAAAATCATAACGTGCAGATAAGAACAACTAAATTTACATAAATGATATTCCAATTATTTTGTTCCGATGTAACAGTTGGTTGTATCGCCGTTTCATCGCATTTTGTCAAGGTATGTTCAAACTTTTCATCAAACATATCTTGTTATACCCGTCGGATCTCCATCAGCGATGTAACCATAACCGATAAGTTACATCCCTACTTAATACAATATGTATAGCGTTAGACATAATCTTGCAATGAAGTTGTCAATGTGATCTGGATTTGTAACGTAGCTTTAACAATTTTTCAGTCATATCGCTACATTGTCTGCAGTGTGGCAGTTTATAGTAATGTCTAGCACTGGGGCATCAAACCGCAGACATGTAACATTATGTCCCACCCAGTCACATTATCCTGACACCAGGTCGACCAGTCCCAACACCACCCTCTTAATGCTGAGCGCCTAGCGAGGCATCTGTTAGTACCATCTTGATAAGTCTTTGGGACGACTCGGCCCGGGTTCAAACCCGCGACCTCCAGCATCCGAGGAGGACGCTCTAACCACTAGGCCACCAGAGCGCTCTGCATTGAAGTTAAATTATGTTCTGTTTTGTTCTGTCATAAAAAGTGCTCTGTTATTTCTTTCCCATAACTGTGTAAATGATATTAGATTTTGTAACGGATACTATATAAGTAAGTTATTGTTTAATATGTATCAGTCAGAAAGGTAGAGCGAAGGACAGATACAGTGAGAGCGAGAAATAGAGAATGCCGAATACACAAAAGCTACTTACGTTTTCAATCTTCTTTGTGTATATCTACCAACTATTTTATTAATATTTTGGTACTAGGATTATTTTGAATAAATAATAAAGTACTTGTTTTATTTCTAAATATGTACATCCTTCTCCAGGAAACGAATTAGAAAATTATCACCATAGTTTTGTCTCTGAAAGTCCACAACGTTATATGGATTAAAATTAAAAGAATGTATAGAAATCTTTGCTGATTAAACAGTTGTATTTTCTAAGGCAGGGGCATCTATTTGTGCAAAGGGCTACGTTTAGTTTACTGCAAGTAAATTTTCACACAATCAGGAACTGTGTAAATGATCTTGAGTGTGGTACATGAAGTTGTTAGTTAATGCGCATGTCCAGGCAATTTTAAGGTTGCATTATTAACATGGCAATTATACAGCTACATCTAACAGTACGAAGCAAGATGAAAACAATCTTAAAGATGTTTTACATAAATCAGCAGATATATTCAATTTCGAACATTCTTATAAATTAAGCATGTTGTATTATATTAGAATATATTATCTGGTTTTTCTGTAGCTAGTTTCAACGGTACTTTAACACCTTTTTTTTTTAGCTATATGATGTATCAGATATTGGATTTAGTACGTTTTCCAAGACACAGCTTGGCTAACCTTGGTTGGTTTGGCTAGCCTTGGTTGGTATCGAAAACGGCATTTTTATTTAACGTGTACCACGCTCTAACAAGTGATCTGGCGCATGCTCATATTCTAGCAATGACAAATGAATGCACTCGTATCCAGGCCTTAAAGGAGACCAGAAATAAAATTTTTCCTTTTATATATATAATTCTCTACAAATTTTAATTCGACTGTAATGTTTATAAATTACATATCGTATGCGAGTAGTGATTATATTGGGTGGAAAATACCACGATTCCGTAAATTGCCGAGTTTTTCCGAGTTTTGATGAGACGACACCTCACGTGGTCCCGTGACACAATACTAGCCAGTCCTCGAATAGAAACAGAAACATGGCGAGCGAGACAAACGGGAGGAGACCAGTTCTGGGTTGCACATTAAAAAATTTCCGAGAGATGCTCATAACTATATCTGTTGAACTGTGTGTTAAGAATTTAAAAAAAGCAATGTAATTTTAAAATAAATACTTACACATTGTGTGCTTTGCAAAAATGTGATAAGGATTAAGTGATGGTGCCTAATGTAAAAATGAAAAATTTACCACAATGCAATAAATTCATTTAAGAAGGATGAGATTCAATTGTATCATATTTAAATGACATGTCGATGAATAACATTGGATCAATTATCCAACCCGCTATTCGCTCATCGTCTTCGTCAGCAAACAACCATATTGATCCGTACTTGCTCGATAAATGATAACCAACGTTTTTAATACAATCGCTTATTATATTAGGTTTTATACCAGTATATCTCGAAGCTGATTTAATGGAATTAAATCTTTAAAAAAAATCTGTTTGTTAGATCAAATCCAACATTTCTTATTGACGTTCTCTCAAACTCCATCTTATATAATATTTTATTGTTTAAATAGAAATAAATCTAGATTGTCTGGATTAGATGCGATCTTATTTGTGAGGCGTAAAATATGATACGGACGATTTAATACGCGAGTTTCGTATTATTAACAGTATGAGAGTTAGCAAATACGAAAATAATTATCATAAAGCATGGCTGCAACAGTAGTATATAAACAAGTGTTTCTAGATCAGAGACCCCCTTACCCCGACAAAACATATTTTGTCAGAATATATAAAAGTCATTATTTTGAGCTGACAAAATGTCAACATAGAAGGTTTTGGAGGGGGAAGGGGATCCCTGAGATAGAAACTCTATTCATTTATACTACTTTGATTTCTGGTCTCCTTTAAACTTGTATAAATTCTCAATTACTTGTATCAATGGAACCCTGGAAGACGGGTGTAGCTATATTTAATCATAGATTATGAAGACAAGAATGTGAATAGATAAAATGAATTGCACAATCGACACTCCTTCTCTAAATTGTTTCTTATTATTATGGCAATCAACAGTACGTCTTCATATTACCAATGCATCTTGACTGTTCCTTTTTATAAATAGGCTGAAAAGTAATTAAATATTTGGTGAGCTTTGACGCCAGTGCGAACCGATTTTATCACTTAAATGCAAACAGTTTTTGAATAAACCACGACCTCCTTTGAAGTCAGCACAAATGATGTATTATTACCCGTGCTGGAAAATGTTCTCCGTAGACTCGTATCTTTTGTGAACGTTCTGAATGGTAAATGTCACAAATGGTTCACTCGACTCTTTACAGACAATCCTACAGTCTATATAAACCGTGTGGATGGCAGACACGTATTATATTCATTTCTTTAACAAGCCATTACAGATGTATAGCTCTGTTCTCTTTGTTTGCATTCATTTATGCAATACAGTTATATAAACAAATTATTGAAATTAAGTTTTTAAACTAGACCTTGGTTCACATTGGTATTATTTTACCTCACGAATAGCAGTATAACAGATCAACCATATATGGCATTTGTTATAAGAAAAAAGACTTCTTCGATTAACTTATTACAAGAATAGTTATGTTATCATGCAAGTAAATACACATATTTTAAGTAAATGTAAGCCTGGCTGTTACAGCGTTGCGAAAATAATTTTGATGTATTTTTGTGGTATTTTTAATTCTTAAGAGAAACATAGAAAACAAAAAGTTCAAGAACAAATATTAGCTTCTGATCGAAAACATAATCTATACAGACTCTAGATTTCCTGCGAAAAATAAAAGCAGATAGGAAAAGAAGGAAAGAAAGAAATAATTGAAAAAGAGAAAGAAAGGGTGGTGATGATGATGATGATAATAATTAATAGTAGCGATGGTGGTGGTGGTAGTATTAAACTTTAAAGCTATAAAATTGCATGCAATAATACAGAGTCTCCGTTGTTGCAATCATAGCGAAAATTCTAATTACACCATCCACGTCTGGCAATAAACAACAGCAGTATTGATATAGAACACTTTTACTACAATCATATTTTAATCGTTGATATTTTGAGATATACCGTTATTATTCTAATAGTATTCCACCTTTCTAATACCACCACTTTCCTTACAGAGCAACATCAATTCCTAACATATCGAGGCTTGTAGATCAATATATATCCATTATGGTTATGTCAAAAGAATTCAAACAGTACGTTATTAGTCCCATGAAGAAAGGAAGTTATAGAACTGGATCACTTGTTACACGCGTGATTAAATATAACTTATATTTCAGGCTTGTTGCTGGGGCCCTAGTCTATTTTTAGGCTGGTTTTTGCGGGATTGTTAGGACCATGGTACTAATGCTGATAGTACTCCAATAAACACCCCCATTAGAATAACTACTGTATTTATTTTCAAAACACAAATAGCTCTTGTAAATAAAAGATAAACAGTACAATCAGAGCTGGGGTTTTTTTTCTTCTCAAGAATACGTGCATAAATCATATCAATTTGCTAGAACAAAGTGTTGTTTACTATATTTGCAAAACCAGATATTCATTTTGCATTTTTTTTCCCCCATCTGAGCTCTATCCATTAACAAACATAACTGAAGTTTCTTCTCTGCGTTAATATGAAACTATATAATACATATTTATATTACATACCCATTTTAATTTGCATAGCTGATACGGAATACGATACAGGTATTCAATCTGTTATTCCATATCGCACATCTAAAATTTCATAGTTTGTAACTACTTTTACAATTTAAAAGATTCAGTTATAGACCACTTATAGAATATCTTGAATGATTAATTGCAATTCATTTTACAATTTTCGTAAAGTTTGTAATTTGTAGAAATGCAGTCATATGTGCTGAACATTACGGCTTTTGCCGTTGGGGATAATGGGATACAGACATAAGTAGCTACAAGCAGTTTATGGGCACTTCACGGTATCTGCCGGTGTCTACTGCCGATAAATTAGAGTAAGTTGGGGTTGAAAACATTATGTTGGACAGAATGTTTGACAATGGCTTCTCAGATGATGCTTGCGTGCACAGTGACACCAAACTTGGCACAGAGAGAGAGAGAGAGAGAGAGAGAGAGAGAGAGAGAGAGAGAGAGAGCAAGGACTTTGAGGTAACAACCTTGAATTCACAGTTTAAAAATACAAAGTACAAAAGACTCAGAGATTGATGACAAAACGTTAAAGCATTGTTGAAAATGTCCTCACGCTGGGTGAAAACTTTCCCCATGTTCATTTCAAAACTTAAAACTTTACAAATCTGTTACTTTAATGAAGCCGGACGGCATGTATAATGAACCAGAAAATTAATATAGTTCCCAGCCACGGCAATGGCGACACAGGGAAGATACATTCCACAACATAAATAATTTTAACAACCGAACTTACCCAAAATCGATCTCAGTTTCAGTTTCAAAATTATGGTCTGCGGAATATTTCAGCAAGTTTAAGGAACTTTTAATTTGTCTATTAATATTACTGATAACTCGAAAATGTTTGTGAAATCGGACGATACAACGGACTGCAACAAGATAATCGGGTTGGATTTCGGATTTATAACAGAACACTTCTGATGGTAATACAAATACAATGTTTATTGATGAATGACTCGAATGAGAAAATAATTATGATTAATACGTGCGTGTATAAGATCCAAATATTGGACAAAATTAACACAATCCGCACGAACCTAATAATGTAACATAAATGTGAATACAAGTAAATGACCTTACACAGTACAAGAACAAAGGTTAATGATTCGCTGTAATTTCACACGACGAAAAGAAAACTGTTTTACTCAAATAGTAAAAATGATGTACTTTATTTTCACGTAGTAAAATGATGTATTCACTCAAATAGTGAAAATGAGGTACTTTACTCAAACAGTAAAATGATGAAACGATGGGACAGATATCATACAAAATATCTTTACACTTCCAAAACACTGGGTATAACAAACCCCAAAATTAGCCCACGGCTAAAAGATTACATGTATGGAGTTACACAAAACACTCCGTTACTGGCATATTTGGCTATCAGTCACACTGGTCAATCTAGCAGTCAGCATTACAGGTAGTCACTGACCAACATTCAATTCCTTGGTCAATCAAGTAATCAGAGCCCACCAATCGGTCAGCAACGCCCGATCACCTGCTACTCAACCCGCAACACACTTTTGATTCAGCTCTACGGCTGGTATGATCAGCTTTACAGCTGGTACCTCGTCGACTCGGATCAGCTGAAATTAAATCTAACACCGTGTACTAAAATTGACACGGGCATATACGATAACAAGTAATGACGTTATATACGGTAGGCTGTACAAATTACATTATCGGCACAACATTACAAAGGAATAAACAGTTTCAGAAGCTAACCTACCTGTGTCCGATAAGAATCCTATGGTAGCAAACGTTTCTTAATAAAATGCAACTTTATTGCTAATATAGATCTTCTGTTAAGTCGCATACAAGAATAGAAAATATTTGCATTATACTACGCAAGCCGGAGATACATAGAAAATATACAAAAATAAACGTGGTAGTACAATAGTTATAACTTATTATATACATAAGAAATTATTAAATAACTCGCATACGTCTACAGCTGAAGATGTGCAAGTCCTTAAGTTTTATTGGTGTGTGTCATAGCTCCCCTCCCAGCTTTGTTGGGGTGGGTGTTATGGGTTTGGTTATCGTTATCTAGAGGTGATCGCCGACGGTGTAATTTGCCCGGAACGAGTAAATATCAATATAAAGTGTGAAAATTATGGGTGGAATAGATAAAGATCTGAGCAGGTATATAGAACAGAATAACACGAGCCCCCGTTACAAATAAAGACAAAATTTAATCAAAATTCCTAACAATAAAGTTCATAAACAAAAGTAATAATGCATTACGATTGAAAGATACACTTCTTTCTTTTTGAATTAACTTATTCAACGAATTTCAAATACAAATATGATGATACCAATAGCCGATCTGTTAAGCGATAGAAGTTAAATCATCATCAATCGAGTGAAATCGAACACTGCTTTGTACAGTTTCATAACCTGATGGTCTTGATTCAGTCCAAATTCCACAGCGACTATCCCTTTTGACTTCCTTGTGCCGGTAAGTCTCCACTTTTCCCTTTCTTTTCCAAATTCTCAGGTGTCTCGCCTCTTTCGCCCCTTCCAACTTTGTGTCCACTTTGGGTTTTTAATACGTGACGTCCCGTAGAGCTATCCCACCTTCCAAAATAACAAAAATAAGCAACCTAAATCTTCCGTCACATTTTACTGGGGAAATAGATCAATACCCCCCTCCCCCCCGTTATGTCAGATAAAGTTCTACCGAAATTCAAACAGATACCAACGGCTATCTAGTCTAACTGGCCATGACAGACCGTAAACAAACCTAGTTTCACAAAATTAATGGTCCTGCTAATGGCTATTTCAACACACCACCGAGACATTAGTTCCAGACTAGTCTCAATTACCCAAATGAATGAATGAAGTTCCTTGCACTATGGTATTTATAACAACAATCAAGTGGTTATCATACGTGAACTCATAAGTCGGAGAATTCATACGGATTCTTGCAGCTCATCTCAACTAAAATAAGGCATGAAATTCTAGATACATAATCTCCTCTAATAATCAAGACTATACGTTCAAACGAGTCGTCAATGTTTATATAAAGAAAAATATCATTGTACGGACTCAGATAAACGAACTCAACACAGGTATACCATATCAAGAAAACTGAATCTACGAACTTAAACAAATAAATCCATGCAAATAAATCAAACAAATCATCATAGTAGTATCAACGAATTACATAAGATTGTTGCAAATACCTTGTGTTTCCAAGCTTTCACTTCCAAAACCGTGTCTGTCAATTTTTCCAGACAATCGCTTCCCCTGGATGATTTTACGAGTGAATTTACTTCTTAAATCACTCGGAGTCTTTAACATTTGTTCCTCTTCAGAAAAAAGCGTAGACTGATTTCAAATTTGCTATTAGCACATTTAAACCGAGAGTTTTCATGTGGAACCACGCCCCCTTCACAGCGTGACCAATCTGGATGAAATATAGTTCCCGCCTGAACTAGGATGAAGACAATGCAGTTCGCCTGACAAACGTTGATTACCCAAATGATTCCTGGTAACTTTCAGAAATGACAGTTTTCCATACCGATCAGAAGTTGACCCCTATCCTTGTTCAGTTTAAACAAACGTAGCCTTAATCAAAAATCGCTAAACTCGTGACAGAGACTGTACCAATCCGTGCATTATGGCGATTTAACGCGCACAGGTCTACATAAATCTAATTAATCGTACACGTGTCCAACTAAATGTGTTCTACAGAGAGCGACAGAAAAATTTGCTCCATTACAGTGTGGTCTCTCTCAGACTTGTTATCATAGAGGAGACCCCCTAGTTCCAAAATTTAAAGTTTTTTTTATGTTCTTCTGTTTAATTAATATGTGTGTGCTATTTGTATTAATTTTATAGAATTTCGTTTTTCTGAATTTTTGTTTTAGGGTTTATACACCATTTTTCCTATTCTATTGTAAAATACTCCTCAACCCGGGCTGGTCTTGGAGTTTATTTATTGTTAGTGATCATTGCCGGTGATCAGTATTGTCCATGTGTGCTATATGTGTGTGCTATTACGTATGTATGCTATATTGTGTTAATGTTTGGACTGGCATATAGTCAAATCTTTATAGTAGTTATTTAATTTATTTCAGATTCAGTTTAACTCGAGAAATTCAGTTGGACACATTTGTCTTAACCTTATTTCTCGGTCTTGTAGAATCTTTATATTTTAGTGTATGCTGGATATTTGGAAAGACAGTTAAGAGAATATAGAATGTAATGGATAGGATGTGTTATATTTGCGTGCAAGTGTTTCTGTTTTCGTAATGTTCTTGTTCGGCTCCCTTTGGCGATTCGGTGCGAGCCGTACCACACGCGAGTCCCGTAGCTTTGGCCTCGCATCTTAGAATCCCCTGGGTAGCCTTTTCAATGTTTGTTTGTTTTGTTGGTTGCATAGAGTGTAAAGATCCCACATATATACTATCATAAACAAAGACTTAAATTCAAATCAATTATCTAAATCTCTTCTTATCTTCATTATTTTGTTTATATAGTCAATTCTTTATAAATTACTTTATCATTAATTTTATCAGTATAACCTACATTTAGATATATAAGATGTTAAGTGCCTTTTAAAGGCTAACTCTCCTGTTAACCATTTGTCGTGCAGGTACAGGAACAGCCTACTTTGTATCGCAGCCGATCCTATACCTGCCCAGTTTTTCCAAATAGTCGTCCAGTCTAGCTCAGGATGTTTGAATTCTATTTCTTGTTTATCACTTAATGTTGCATTTAATAAAGTAACATAAGTATCATTGTTTAAATCCCAAATTTTTTGGTTATCTCTATATATGTATAGTATATCCTTTATTCTCCTACATGTTCCTGGTGGTTCTAAGAGTTTACTCAATTTATTATTTTTGTATATTTCATTATTAAATCTACATAAATATCCGAAATTATAAATATATACAGCTTCCCACGGATATTTTGGATTATTGTCTAATTGTTTAAATCTATTTAAAATTAATGATTTTTGTTTTATGCTCAGATTTGGCAGGGCTAATTCCCCTCTATCTTTAGGTCTGCAGATATGTTTTTTCTTAAGATAATGTATGGTATTATTCCAAATGTAGCTCAATATTTTTCTTTCAATCGTTCCTATCATTGCTTCAGTTAAGTGAACAGTTTATTACATAATTCAACTGGCTGTATAAATAGGTTTTAGCCACCTGTGTTCGGTCTATGAGGTTTAATTTTGTATATTTCCAAGTTTCAATCTGAGAATCAATCTTTTTTACTAACTCACAGTAGTTTTTGTGAGTAGAGTTCGTCCCAAAAATAATCCCTAATGCTTTTACATGCTCTTTAATCAGATTTGGGGGAAGCCCAGGGTGGCTTCCTCTCCAGTTGCCTATTAGTAAAATTTCCGTTTTATCGTGATTTATAGCTGAGCCCGAGACTTTGCCAAATTTTGTGAATTCGTCCTGTAGATGCTTATATGAGTATTCGTCTCTGGTTAGGCATGTGCAGTCATCTGCATGAAATATAGTTTTGAATTCATAGTTCAGATTTGGTATTTGTATTCCTTGAATATTTGTATTACTGTTAATATTTATGTTCAAGGATTCTATAGCTATTACATATAGCAGCATAGATAGGGAGCATCCCTGCCTTACTGAGCGTTGTATTTTAATTTTTTTCCGTTAAAGCCCCATCCACTGTTACTCTTTAAAATATTTTATTGTACATCGCTTTTATTAAATTTATTAGATTTGGGCCCATGTCCACATTTCTTTAAAGTTCTAAAAATAAAGTCATGTTCTATTAGATCAAAAGCTTTTTCCTGATCGAACAAGAACATGACTCCTTTCTGTCCTTTACTTTTTAAAATTTTTATTACAGATGTAATTGACAAAGTATTATTTGAAATTTTTCTTCCCTTCCCTCCACAGCTTTGATTTTTATTATTTTATTTATACTCCCTCTTATTCTACTTGTTATTATTTTACTCAGAATTTTGTAGTCCGTATTTAACAGTGTAATTGGTCTCCAGTTTCTTATATCTTCTCTGACTCCCTTCCCCTTGTATATTAAAGTAATAACCCCCTCTCTTAAACTTGTTGGCATTTCCCCCTTTAGTAAAATATTGTTAAATGATCTATCTACTAGTTTATTTTGGAATTTAATATTGAAGTCAGATGTAATTCCATCTGCTCCTGGTGATTTTCCCTTTTTTAAACTTTATTGCATTTATTATTTCACTACCTGTAATAAAATGTTCACACTTTTTCTTTAGATGATATTTGATTATATTTAGTTTGTTGTAGGTATTTATATTTTCCCCTTCAATATGTTGAGATTTATATATTTTATCATATTAATTTTTAATTTCTTGTAGTATTTTTTTTATTTGTACTGATTATATTATTAACTCAGATTCAATTTTTCTATTTTCCCCGTTTTTTATTTCTATTTTTTTATATAGACCCTTCCCCTTCTTATATAAATTTTCAAATTTCCCTGCCCTTAGTTTTATCCCTTGTGCTTTTTCTTTTTCAATATTGCTCCATTGTCTAAAATTTTCCTCATTTACAGTATCTGAATTATTTTTACTTTGACTTTCAGTGTGTTTATTTTTTATCCAATCATTCAGCAATTTCTTTATTCTACTATAGTATTTTGTAATTCTTTTTATTTCTTGTTTTAGTTGTTCCCATTCTTTTAATATATTTCCATTGTTGTTATTAAATTTCTCGAGGTGAGCATGCACAGTTTTCACATATTCGGTGTTCATCAGGTGAGTATTATTCATCTTCCATAATCCTTGTCCCCATTTGCATTTATTTGTTATGTTCATTACTAGTTCTACGGCTTTATGGTCTGCAATTTGATAATGAATTATGGTGCAAGCTTTTGCTTCGTTTATATGGTTTTCAGATATGTAAAATGTATCTAATCTACTTCCTTTATTTCCTCTATATGTAAATGTAGATTCTTTTTTATTTCCATTTAGCGATCTATAAATTTCTAAATTATTTGTTTCTTTTAAAAATATTTATCCATTTTTTTTAACTCTTTTATCATTTTTTTTAAGTTTATCACTTTTATCCAAATCTGAAGATATCCAGTTGAAATCACCACCTATTATACATGGATTACCTATAAAGCCTTGAATATAGTGGTTTACATTTTTTATAAAATCGACTTTTGAATAAAAGTTCCACTTGGTACATAGATATTAAAAATATTGTAGTTATTTAGTTTTATATGTAGTAATCTTCCTTGTAATTCTCTTGGGATATTTGGAGCTTGAAAGTTTAATCCTTTGGCTGATTGCCTGATAATTGTAGCCACCCCTGATTTCGATTTGGTTGGGTGGTTACTTTTTAGAACTATTGCATCAAGCGTTTCTTCTAGTTCTTTTATTAATTTTTCGGACATCCCATGAGTCTCTGTATTAAAATTATATCATAATTTGTTGCCACATTTTTTTATTTTATCTATTCTATTTGTAATTCCATTTATATTAACAGTTGAGATTCGAAGGTTTAATCCCTCCATCTTAACGTGTTATATGTTTAAAAGTTTTAAAGTCAAACATAAATTAGCTTATATTTTTCAATCTATTTAATTTAAAATAGTTATTTTTAGTGGGCAGTTCTTGCTCTGTATTCTTCGATACTGATAACTTTTTCTGGTTTTCCCTTGTTAGAGATGTTCTTCGTTTTTCCTCTCTTCCACTTTTTATGTCCTTTATCATTTCTGTTAGCTCAGTTTCTGTTTCTGATTCCCTTGGGGTATGTTCTCTAGGTGTGGAGGAAGATCTTTTCCTCTTAAGTGAGGAAGAGGGGTTTGACGTTTCAAAGTCCATGGTTTCTTCTTTTTCTTCATTTGCTTGAACTGTTGTTAAGTTCAAGGTTTCTTCTATGGTCTGTGAGGTTTGACTCTAGTTTCTTCCGTTTTTGTTTTTTTAAATCAAAATTCGGTTCTTCTAGAACAAAGTATGGTGCCGTATCTTTCTCCACTAATTTAATTTCTTTTTCTTTCTTTTGTCTCTGTTTCTGGCTTTTTCTCTTTTCTTTTCTGCCGAACTCGTTTTGCTAGCACCTTCCCATTTTTCAGTTTGTTTTGCGTTACTTTCTGTACTTATGTTTTGATCGTCAGATATTGTTGATGTACCTTGTTCAGGTTGGGGTTTTTCTGGTGTCTCCTGTGGTGTCTCTTGTGAGATCTCTTCATTAGGGTCAGGGATTTCACTCATTACTTTGGCATTGTTGTCTTCTGCTGTATTCCTTTTTGTTGCTGAAGCATTAGAGTTAGGCTTATTTGTCTCTTGGCCTTGTTCATCAGATTTGGGCATTCTCTTGGCAAATGCCCCACGTTCCCACATTTATGGCATATTCTATGGTGTTGGCATCCTCTGTACCATGTCCTGATGGGAAAACCCAGCACATAAAATAAGGGTGGAATTTTCTTCGCATCCGTCTCAGTTAGAATGATTATCCTCACTCCCGTGTTTATTGCTGGAAAGCCCCAGAATGTTGCCATTTGGACTCTTATGGTTTTGACTGAAAATTTCATCTATATTTTGGCAGTTAATTCGTTCAGTGGTATTTCCAGTGGTAATCCAGTAGAGTGTATTTCTACAGTTTGTGTCTCCTATATTTTTTATTAGAGGCATTGGAGAGTAAATTCTCAATTGTTTTCCTTTGATTTCCATTGTCTGTTCTTGTACAAGGGCGTATCACCTTTAGCAAACAGGAAGTATAAGCCCCTCCCTCGATTCTGCAGGCCCTATCTGTTTTCCGAGTTAGTTCCCCTTGAAACTAAATACTGCAGTGTCTCTGCTGGTCTTGGCCTCTCCGTCTCTTGGAAGCAAGTCAGATCTAATACTTGGCATCCTTGTGCTCTATATGCCACTAATAATCTTCCTTGTTCATTTTGCTGAATTTGTGTTGGGAAATAATTTCTCAATTTCCCTCTTTGTTTAAGGCTAGTTTTGGGTGCCTCCATTTGAGTTGAAGAACTGCCCACTATTTTCCAAGTATAATACTACTATTTTAGATAACAAAATGAAATTTAGTACAATGTAAATAACGTCCAAATATACAAGACTAGTAAATAGATTATATAACTAATGTATACCTGTGAGATCTTTACGAATGTTATCCAAAGTATCCAAATGAATACTGATAAGACGTTCCGTATTGTCCTTAGGTAGACTGCTCACTGAGAAGACGTTCCGTAATGTAAAGATTTCGTTCTACGGTGAGGCATTTATACACAGACAATGTAGCCCTATATCGTCTGTGTGCTTGATGAATCGGTTTTTCCCATTGAAAGCACTTTGCGCGTGCGGCATAGGATGAACCGAACTCACTGTTTCGAAATATTGTGCAACATACATAAATCACCCTCAGGTATCGTTGTACACAAAAAACGAAACCAGAGTACACGTATTTAATAAATAAAGGGATTTATATAATTCCGTGACACTGACACATGTTTGCAGCATTAAGGTAGACACATCGAATACAGGAGCAGTTGCTTTGACTGCGATGCAAATGTATAATTATTACATATAGTTACAATATTGTTGAGCCTTTTCATGACTGGATACATGCAGGGAAGTGTATGGCTGTTTATATTGAAATTTTTTTCTGACGTTCAAGTAGGAAACAATGAGAAGAAAATAGAACAATATTGTTTAGAAATTTCTTCTTAAAAATATCCAACTTAATATTTAAAGTCGTCCATGTGTTAGACAGATATCCAATCTCCGTTTTCTTAATGAACTATATGCTAAATTATCAGCTTTAATTTCAATGTATCAATATTTTCTTTAAAAAACATAATCGGTCTTCTTTATTCTGTTAAAGAGAAATATCTGATACATATTTGTCTGTGCTTGCATACCTAATCTGAATCATGTTATTTCTTATTTACTCCGTTTTTGGACTGATGCATCTGGGATGTGTGTATTGTTATGTATGGTACAATTATAAAGAAATACTGACCAAACGAGGACATGATCTGTAACGCTCAGCACAAGTTTGTTTTGGTATAACTACATGAGGTTTGGGCAATCTGTTTTTGACGCTAACACAAAAGGGGACGTCCTTGTATCGAAGTGTGTCACCGGTATGTTGGTGTCTACTCTCGCCGATATTCCAGATTTACACTGGCACACAACCTCACACACATATGCACAATCATTTACTTCATAATCCAATACATGTGGCCTTAAATTTTGCAGCTTTATACAGTTTCTTAGTTCCATACCACAAAGCGAAAAATATGTTAATTGATCACAAAAAATTCGAGAGTACATTAGACCTAAATACACGATTACATATGTGTATACCTGGTAGCATGTCCTACCTACACATGTGAAAACCAATTATTTCTTCTCTGAAGCATTAAATGTCTGTTGAAAAACATGTTATTAACTAACAAGATGTGGTCTGTGTTTTTAACAAAGCAAAAGTAATCAAAAGCAAATATCGGTTATAAATTATAAAGTATCATGCATCAATAATGTACTTGTTGTTGGGATGGCTGTCTAGTATCCGACGACACTTCAGCAAGGTCTTTAGCGAAGATCATCCTAAGCTCAGGTCACGCAAAGCGACACACGTCTCTATTAAAGTAACGTTGGAACAAAAGCACATTCATTCCTAACCAGAAACGACCATAAAGACAAAATCAGAAATACGGTAGGTAACATAGCATAAATAGCAATTCACCAGGGCCGCCATAGCAGGCTAAGTTTATAATGGGAAAATTTGTCAGGACAAGCACTTTTGTTTTTCATCGAGACCTCCAAGAGGTTTCTAGAACTCGTAGAACAATCGGATACCACACAAAGCTTCCCATGACAAGAAGCTAGCCCGCAAACCATCTCCTACAGAGTAACCCTGGCATAGTTTGGACCCGGCTACATAGAGCTCATAGGGACCAGCTCACACACCACAATTAACAATTAGCGAGGCGCCAACACACGTACCACAATGTCCCCACATCTAAAACAGCCCATTAGATACGTGTCCTTGTAGAAAATATTGAGACCCCACAATTAGGAAAATAAGTTCGACAACTAAAAGAAGGCAAGCAACTCAACAATCAATTACAGAAATGTTGTTGTAGCAAAATACAGTGCTCCAGAGGTATCCGGGCAGAACGAGAGCCATAGCAAAGCAAGAAACAGTCCGAATAAACTTTTAAGAAATGAAATTCTAGCCAGTAAGAGGGCCTGTAAGGATTTTGGTACCTATCAAAGTGAGACGTTGTATATATCATTTGAAAGACGACATGGACGAACGGCTAGACGAGGTCCGCCAAGTAAGCTATGGGAGCCATCCACCTCGACACACGCAAGTCCGAAATTCCGACATAGTACATACTGTCTTCAGGACGACAAAAACGGACATGGGAAGAACGTTCGAACAGACTGAGCTCCTAGACCAACCAAAAAGCAATCTTTGCTTGGGCACATATCTTCTATCCTAAACGAACCAAACCTGCAGACGAAGTAGTATATATCCCCGAGCGTGTGCATAGAGCACCATT
Source organism: Megalonaias nervosa (assembly GCA_016617855.1). Lineage (NCBI taxonomy): Eukaryota > Metazoa > Mollusca > Bivalvia > Unionida > Unionidae > Megalonaias > Megalonaias nervosa. Next base: position 93,533 of record JAECUM010002418.1, read on the forward strand.
GACACAATCGAGATAGGCGTTGTAAGAGATCGTAGCCGAGGAAGAAATGGCCTACTAGACAGCGGTGGAGGTATCCTTGCCAGAAGAGGCATGAAACCCTCCAGATAGCTTTTTGAACGCAACGCTCGGGAATATCACTGTGGAAAACGCAAGTAGCACGAAGACAATGGATGTGTCGCCATTCTTAATTTTGGTCACTGTAGATGCCGAAAACTAAAGTTATCGTGCCAAAAAGGAAAAACAAACCACTACGAAGAGTTTTGAATAGATGGAGAGATAGGCGGAGAAACAGTGTTAATTGCATACACTCCGCCGAAAGATAAGTATATTAAACGTTATCATGTACTTCCCTCTCACTGTGAACGTTTCAAAGCGCGGAGGGGTGAACTGGTTGAGAAGGTCTGTTCTCTAGATCAGGAGTGGTTTGTGGGGTTGAGAAGGTCTGTCGTCTAGATCAGGCCCTAATTTATTCATGCATCCATCATAATTTCTTTTTCACGCATAGTCTACAATCAGTTGTTTTATTGAGAGAAACGCTATTTCAAAGAAAACTTTGTGAATGAACACGGCGAGATGTTTCGTTTTTGTTTTGTTTTGTGTCAGTCTTCGTCTTACATTGGACTCATAAATATAATTTTAAATGTGATTTAGAAGACTCCGCTACATAGAGCGCACATGGAACAGTGTTAGTACAAAGTTGGGCTAACAAAGCGCATAATTTACAGTTTTTTAAGAACAACCTAAGATACGACACTGATTAAATCGCCATCGCAACTTTAATCCTCTTCACCCATTATTGATTAAGGTATTAGCTGTGTTTCCGAAAATGTTATAGCATATGTACAAAGTCTATATTTGTGTAGAGTATATTGCCTTATTTAGAGTAGACACGTATGTTTGAGGACATACATATTATTTATCTTTCCATTGTGTCCTTTAAATATCCAAGGTGAGTAGACACGATACATTACATTGCATAACATAGTATGAAAACTGACCAAACAAATTGTGTATGACGTTTGTGGGTTTTACGTAAATTTTAGCATATTATTGGCTATATCATGCAACAATAATTGTTAGCTAAGTGATTTTCCAAATGACACACCGAAGCAGCCTATCATGGAGTTGAAACTCTGATCATTCAATTGCGAGTCAGACACTCTACCAACTGAGCTACTACGGCTTCATGATCTAAAATAAACTAGTATCTCGCAATGAAAAGCTTTAAAAGAGGACATCAACAATACCTCAACATAGAACACTAATTCAATACATCAATCTTTCAAACTGTATGATAGCATTATCTAATCCGATTCAAAAGAGCTGACTTCCTCTTCCTCTTGGGCATTTGTCAGCATCATTATTTCACTTTATCATTTCTGCCTTAAGCTGGTTCGTCGTAGGGACGCTACTGATGACCTTGCGAGATATCTCTTCAGTGTGCCCTGTTCTCCAATGATCTTTGGGATTTTGCAAAGTCCACGCCTGTCCACTATTTGATGTTATCTTCCAATCTCTTCTTCCGTCTGCTTCGTTTTCTCTTCCCTCTCATTGCGCCCTGTAGGATTGCATTTGTCAGTCCAGATGAGCGTGAGACGTGACCTACCATCTTAGATTACCTGTCTTTACGGTGGTGAGCAGATCTTACTATGTCACAATTGCATCTTGTACCCGAACGTAGTGTTGCTGTCCTTCCGAATATTCTTCAGTCTAGCTAGAATAATTGTTGTCGGGACAACCCCGTAAAGAACATTAGTTTTGAACCTTCATCAGAGGCGGTAATTGAAGCTTATAACTTTGTTGAGCTTCTGTCCATTCACTCTTAGTTCGTTTTGGATGCCACTATGTTTGTTTGTCATTATCTTGGTCTTTTTAGTGCTGATCTCCATCCCATATCTTATTGCTTCTCGTTTAAAACGGTTTACTAACTTTTCCTGTTCTTGAATATCTCCTGCTAAGCCATCTGTATCATAAGCAAAGCGCAGGTTGGAGAGTGTTCTGCCTCCAGCAATAATTCTACCCACATGGTGTTCCAGGGCATCAAGGATTCAGACATGATTCTTTCCAGGTAGATGTTGAAGAGAGTGGGTGAGAGATGGCACCATTGTCAGTCTCCGACCGTGGTTATGATCCAATACCCGATTTTGTCAATGACGAGAACTGCGCTAGTTGCCTTGTTATACAGGCGTTCTAGGTGTTTATTAATTTTGCATTTATGTTGCGTTTATGTGGCCCATAAGGTTGCCTTCCATACCGTGTCCAAAGACTTCTGGAAGTCAGTCAAGACATGATAGAGGTCTTTTCGATGATGCAGATATTTTTGTTCACAGAAGAGGCTAAGATTCGAAGAACCGTTATACAGTGCTACTTCATTCTATGAAACCTGTCTGTGCGTCAGGAATGGTGTGCTCAGCTTGAGGTATCAGTCTGTTGAGGTTTCGTTTAAGCATAACCTTGCTTGGATGACTTATGAGGCTGATCGTTTGGTACTTCTTGCACAGCTGCAGATTGCCTTTCTAAAAGGAAGAGTGACGATCAGAGACTGGGTCCATAGGGAGGGTCATTCTAGTGTTTGCCAGATATTTGTTGCAGATTGTTGTGAGTACCCCACTTGCCAAGCATGTCGCTGGCAATACCTATTACTGCCGTGGTGCAGGTGGTGATCAAGAAGTCTAAGTTTATATCCTCAGAACAAAGAATTGTGAGCAGTGTATCGTTTTGCCTATTGCTGCCTCAAACGCTTGAGCAACGTTTGGATCTTTAAGCTTTTAAAGTTCAAAGTTGATCCTAGCCTATCAGTCGTCTTCAGCAGGTCATGATTGCTGCAATGTAAGCTACTGGGAAGCTACGTGTTATGGCAATGTTAACCTTAGACCGGACGTGATTCCTCAGCAAGATGTGCTCAATCCAGTCGTGAAGTTTTCCGTCTGAAATATGCCTCTTCTAGATAATTTATGGCTGTTCATTAGCTCTGGGTTAGTGTAGATAGGGAAGTCAAGGAGCTTGAGTCCCCTCTCATTCGTATGTTCATTATAGTATATATCATAGACTTTCCGCCGGTCTGCCTGTGTGTCTTCTGCAACATTGGCATTCCAGTCTCCTTCAATAAATACGCTATTCTTCTTGAATGTCTGTTTAACGGAAGTTTGAACCTGGTCGTAAAACGCATCCACTTCCTCGTCATCAAATATGGTGATGTTGAAGGGAGATGCCCTTAATCGGATGGTAATCGTGTTGTTGGAAACCGGTCGGCAACACATTATTGCACTGGCAATGCCTTTATGTAACATTAATCTGACTTCATGCTTATGCTTGTACTCATTCTCACAGATGCCCATGTCCTTCATAAGTTGATTTCTTCTACATTCTTCTGGCACATATCGCAGAATCCAAGTATGTGCCATTGGGAGCTTGCGATCTCATGGATTATCTCCTCGAGTGTCGCTACTAGTCTTAATGTTCCACATTCCAGTGTAGATGCTATATCTTGCCCGTACATTGATGGTGGTTGCGCCAGTAGCATAGTTATTACTTCAGTCCTGGTGTACATCGGATGGTGAGGTCATTGGTAACCTAGGATAACAATGATGCGGTATAAAAAGTCTATTCATTGTCATTTCGTCACCCCAGGCGTATCATGTGCAGTTGCACTCTGGAGGATCCCATTCCCCTCGAGGCTGTAGACCACAACCGACAGCCATGTTACTGTATGGTTCGCACTGGTCTCGAACATGTGGTCGTTGAGTTCACCTTGGAATTCTTCCACCCTGTTCATTGACTACAGTTTCGAAGACTTCCGCCTGTGATGTCATGTTACCACTAGCCTATTTCTCCTATAGATAGGGAGACTCATGGAGGTGGGAGTCCTGGCCACTGCCTGTCCAGTCCAAACAATTCTTAATTCTTGTATAGTATTGTCACCTTTCCTAAAGTTATAACCATGCCACAAATGCAAAACAGTTTTTTTTTTGAAAACATAGTATTGCCATGTAAGCATCCCTTCTGCAAGCAAACAACACTGCTTCTAAAGAATTCTGGTGCTTTGAGTATTGTGTATCTTTCACATCAAACTAGATATTTTTAAACATGTTATTATTTGTATGTTAAAGTGAAAATATGACACACACCAAGTTCAGTGAACATAAGACATGTAAAAGCTAAGTATGCAATAATGACTGCTGTAAAATCCCGGTACAATCTACGTTTTATCAAAACACCCAAATATTGTTTTTGAAGCAAGGAGGTTGTTACTTGCAAATCAAGTCCATGATTAAACCATCTCCAAGAATATAACCGAAACAATAAACATAAAAATCATAACGAACTTTTGATGGGACACCAATCGTGGGTAAAGTGTCAGTTATCCCTTGCTTTCGTATTTAGGTGGACTCAACAGCAAGAGTAGTGTCATAATATATGGTTTTGGATTTACTTACCTTTATGCACCGCATCCTCTATCCCCCATGCCTTTTGCCCATTTTAGCAAGCAAGCCACACGTTGTGCAACCCGTTTATTATAAGCATGAATAATCCGTGAAAGTGAAGTGGCCCGAACAAGCAGTGTCCGGAAAAAGAGCCACTGTCACGCACGTTCTCCACTTACCATTGCCATATTCGAAGCCACCGAATCTTACTACCATTGTTGAGCGGCTTCATTAATGATTGACCTATCGCCACTTGTCAATCATGCTGATCAATTAACCAATCAGCAAGCGTAAATTAGACACACCTCCAGGCATTGCTTTCGTCCGCCATTTTCCTCGACAAGCTGCTTGTAACAATAATGAATTGATTATGATACATATTTACAAAGTTTGCAATGATTAGTTAATTTCTCGATCGATATGGGTGAAATAAGTCAGCGGGGTCCTTGTAGTTCTTACATTCAATATCCAAGTCGTCTAAATGGAGGAAGATTTATTCCTTTCCCGATACATACACAAAATTTCGATGGATAAAGACTTTTTTGCGCTCAAGTGTACGATCAGCTGAATATGGAAACAATTGATGGCAATTTTGTTTGCATAAAAATATGTAGAAGAACATGTCCCGTCGTTGGCTTGAAAAAAAAGAAATTGAAATTCAAAAATATATGTAAACATAAACGTTATAGAACAGGGGTGCACAATATTTCTCGGCCAAGGGTCAGATTGCATTTTCTAAGACCACTCGAGGGCAGCAAACCATATTTCTAACACCACTCGAGGGCCGCAAACACTAATTTCTTTAATATAATTACTGTTTACGAGCCAGATTTCTGTGTTGTTTTAATTTGCCCTGAGGGCCGAACAGAACACGTTCGCGGGCAGGATTCGGCCGCGGGCCAGGGGCTGTGCATCCCTGTTCTAGAATATGGGTGGAGAACCCACTAACTTTCAGGCTTTGATATATATTTCTTGTATCGGAAGGACTGAATCCCAGACTGCATTATTTTAAAGTTTAGAAAATTTACACTTCAATGTTGACTTGTCCCAACAGTAATGATTTATCGTCGCAATCTTTCAGACACTTGAATGACTCTTTACATTCTCACCGGGCTGAAGGAGGGGTGGGGATACAAAAATGTATTAATAAAGAAATAGAAAAACACAAACAATGGAGCAGCAGATTGGCTGAACCATACAAAGTTTTAGGAGGGTCCGTTTGCAAAATTAAGGGTTCCTATAAAAGCGGAGAACAAAAGTCAACAACGTCAAACCGAAACCTCTAACCGAACATATTTCCAAACGTCGGGAAATCAGACCGCAATAACGAAATCATCCTGGTTAGCTCGTTTTTGTTATTCCCCATTGACGTATTTTTTTTTTTTCATCATTTAGGCGTGTTCGTTTGCGCGTCGCACACACACTTGTTGTGGTTCAGCCTCTCTGCTGCTGTGTGTGTTTGACTTAATTAAATAACCATTATATCAATAATGATCGGTGAATCTCATACATCTAAACTAGCTCGACAGCGACTAGAAGCAATTAAGAAATATCTCCCCATGAGAGATTCTGTCAAACAAAGATTACAAGCGCGTCAGGACGCTCAGGTAGAATTTGCAGAGGATACAGCAGAATTATTTAAACCGGTTACTAGAGCTACCGAAGGGATTAGGAAAGCTACCGAAGAAGTTACAGAAGAAGTTACAGAAGCTACAGAGGCCTTCTTCCCACGTTGCAGCAAACCGCGGTAGCAACTGGAAAAATAGCAGAATGAACTAAGAAAACAAAAAGATTCTAAGAGGACTTCCAGGTGAAATAGCTGATATTCAATCACAAGAAACATTTAGGGATATTGGCCAGCCTTATTCTGAAGAACCACAACCTGACGTTCAACCTCCTCAACCAAAAGTAAGACAACCAGCAACAGGAAAATTTCGCGATGATGCGGTTACACTTATCAGGGGAAATACAGGAAATGCGATTGATGTTGCACTAGATTTTGATAGAAAAAACGATTATTTAAAACCTAATGTAGCAATAGCAAAAAAAGACTGGATTAAAACGATATTTAAGATTTATGCTGATGTACCAGCAGGTGCTTAAGTTGCTGATAGTCATCCTGAATTTATATTATTTAATCAATCAATCCGCGCAGAAGAAATTTGACGTAGACAAGAATCAGAACAGATAGAACAAATTTTAGAAATGAAAGAACAAAAAATACCACCGGAAACAAGTAAGAAGAAGAAATAAAATAAAAAAAAACAACCTCCTCCTACTCCGGAACTACAACACATCGAAGATGACAATTCTACCCCCGGTGTTACTGGAAGTGGTTTTGGTACGGGTACCAGAGGAAGAGGTCTTTTTACTCAGTGTCCCAATAATGTCCTTGCCGACGTTGACAGATTAGAAATCCTCACTGGAGGAAAACGAGCCGGTAATAATTCCCCAGAAATCATTAATGAAGCAGCTGCTATTTGTCAGAGATTATTTACAGGTGGTATCATGGATATTAATGTTTATCGAGCCCTCATTGATGAAATCGCCGATGTTTACCACAGTGATTGATCGGGTATACAGTTAAATCAGTGACAAGAAAATAAGATGATCATACATAATGCTCAACGTGGACCGACTATGGTCAGGGTGATAAATTCGAGATTACCAACATATAGCGCGTACTACGGAGATGGACTTGGTGATGTTGTTCAGGGTCTATTTTGACGGTTAGCCACAAAAGCAATACCTGTTGCAAAGCAGTTGGGAATGAAAGCCATCGACGTTATTCGTGATAAAGGAATTAGTACTGTTGGAAATCTTGCCGGTAAAGCATTCTCGTCAATTAGTAAGACGAACACCTCAACCAGTAAAACCTCAGCCAGTAAAATTACCCAGTACAGAAGTTATGCCTGCAAATGCTAGTAAAATAATAAATCAAGCTGCTAATCAAAAACTTGCAGAGGTGGCTGATGTCCTCCTATCAGAAGATGAAAAAAAAATATAACCGCAAGTTTAATAGCAGGAAATGGTATTCGTGTTAGACGAACACGATAATAATAAAATGTTCAAGCGCGTATCTGATCCCGCATTCGACATGGACGCACCAGTTCTCAAGGATGAATCTGTGCGCGATTATCAATATTATTCTTATGATGCACGACAGCCAGATGAGCGTGGGCAAATCGAATTACAAGTTCAGGATACAAGTAAATATTTCTTACCCGCGGAGGCATTTATCGAGGTCGAAGGTGAGATCCTAAGAGATAATAATGATCCATAGGGCGATGGTGTTAGAGTTAGCTTTGTCAACAACGGTATCATGGCGTTGTTCGACAGCGCTACATATACCATCGACGGAAGAAATATTGAATCTATTCAGAAAGACGTCGATGTTGCCACGACGATACTTGGTCTTGCAAGATACAGCAACGATTATTCAAGATCAGCTGGTCCGTCAATGATGTTTGCCAAGGATACTTCTGACTATCCTGACAACAGACAGCATCTTTTGGTACAAACACCGCGTGCTACTGCATCTGACCAACAACCAGTTGGAATGATAGCCCGACCCGCCGCTCAATATTTCAATATTGCAGAGTATTAATCCAGAATTCAACTTAGGATTCACAGCACGTCAGTCAATGCTAACAGGTGTGCGTAGAAGATTTCCACTGTCACTCATCTTTGGATTTTGCAGAAATATCAGAAAGGTTATTTTTGGAGCCAAGCATACAGTTGTACTTGTAAGAAAAGCTACCGACAATGGTGCAGTCTGTCGACCTGCTGGTAATGCTGGTAAAGTAATAATAACAAAACTTTCGTTGTGGATGCCAACAATGACTCCATCGCTGATTGAAGAAAAACGTCTGCTTTCTTTTATGAATCAAGATGGTAAGTCAACATTATCATGGTTGACAACAACTACAGATGCGGTACAAAGTAACATCGACGGGTTATTCACATGGCAGATAACATCACAATAGGGTGTCTCTGCACCGCGACATATATTTATTGCGTTCCAAAATGCTGCACGAGTAAACTCACAAACACACAGTACAATGATATTTGACCAGCTTGGCGTCACAGAAGTTTCGTTGAGGATAAATGGACATCAAGAACCTTCCGAGGATATATTACTGAATTTTGCTAACAATCATGTTGCACGTGCATATCATCGTTTGATGTCATTCATGGGAAGTGATCAAAATGTCGATACTGCTTTACAAATATCACAGCTAGATTTTATAACGCGGTATCCAATCTACTACTTTCCACTGGAACACTTGGATTTGTTCAGACAATCTGTCGTTGAAATACATTTTCGAGCTCGCGTGAACAAAGGAGCAATTGACAATTACAGAGCCGTCGCTGTTATATTATCCGATAAAACAATGTTGCTTGAAGGTGTTGGTGGTCGCATGAAAGTCATTGATGCTCCAGTAGAAAACATGTAAATGTTTTCCAAACATATAATTAGATCGTTCATGATAATTATAAATGTCATATCATCATGTTAGTGTCAGTCTGACTCCTAGTCAGATTAAAAAACATTCGTCGGCGTCCAAAAATAACTGTGGAACATCAATAACACTCATATACGGACAACTCGCGGGTGGATCGAATAAACTATCATTGACGGACCGTCAACTCAAGCACTTCAATGATGCCAAGCGATCAAACACCGGTGTACGACTTAATCTCTCCGCAAGTTCCATCAGCGATATTGCCAAGACCGGTGGTATATTTCCACTTATCGCGGCTATTCAAGCATTAATTGCTGCGGCTGCACCCGCGGTTGCGAAAGCTGCTGCAATCGGTGCAGTTGGAACGGTCGCTAGAATGGCATTAAAGAACGCAATAAAAAAGGAATAAAAACTTCCAAGAAAAGGGAAAGGTCTAAGACTGCCAGGAACTTCTCGTTCATGGTATGGAAAAGGTCTAAGACTTCCAGGGACACTTCGTTAAACGCAAAGCGTCTCCTTCCCATTTCCAATTTTGATTTACTTGATGCTGCTAAGAGATTAAATATCAAAAATTTCAGAAGTGTTTTTATGCGTGATCAATTACCAAAACAATCATATCGTTTTGAGACCGGTATCATTAATATCGATAGAAGTTCTGGTCCAGGTACTCATTGGGTTGCATATGCGATTGATCCAAGTGGAATTGTTTATTTCGATTCGTATGGACTGGCACCACCGAAGGAAGTTTTTAAATATGTCGACAACGGTGACAAAGTCACTGTCAACACTCCCTTATGGCATTCAACATTACCAACACAAAAAATAACCGATCCACCAATATGTGGCCGTGAATCACTCGCTGTACTCGATGCTATTTCAAAATCAGCGATTTCATCGCCAACGACGCCACCTCATAAAGTTGTAAGTGATTATACGAGTTCTGTTTTAAATAATCGCTAATCGTATAATGGTTGATATTTATGGAAGATCCTCTATCAAAGACAAGAAGAAAGAAGATATCGATTTATCGAAATTTGCTACAAAAGATGAACTCGCCGATATCATGAATCTTTCCGGGGTTGACCGAGACGAAGTAGTTGTTTCTCAGGATAAATAAGGCGTTCTAAAAACGAGTAACATTAAATGGATCGACAAAATTCGTAGAGTTCTCGGTGCTACCACGGATAATATTTCAGTTTTTACTGACGGTGGTAGAATCAGAGACTCAAATATATCATTTATAACTATCAGAGATGAAATTAAAAATAGCGTTGCTGATTGTTTAAAATCCACCGGTGATACAATGACAGGTACACTCAACATGAACGGAAATAAAATCGTTGTTTTAAGAGAACCAACAGGTGATGAAGATGCCGCAGCAAAGAAATATGTGGATGATAAAGATACGTCCATCGATGACAAATGAAATACACTACGAGCCGAGTATGACAGTCACGTAAATATGTTTATAAATACTCGTAGAAATTTTGAAAAACTTAACAAAATCGGAGATAATTTCTTTGGAAGTCCAATGGTTGTCGATGCAAAACTCTCTGAAATTAACATAAAACTAGAAGAGATTGTCAGTGGAATTCCTAATATCGTTCAAAACACTAATCTGATTAAAATTCCTCACGCAGCGACCAATGTCGCCGTCATCAATATCGTATACACAGTATCATCAGGATCATCAACATGGTCACAGCAAAATAACACTATCAAACATACCGCGACGGTTACTGGTGTGTACAGACTGTCTGTGTTCAGCGCTGCAAAATTCAGGATATTTACTACGTATCCATGGCGTCATTCGACTGATATTTTTTCTGGAACCGTGTCTATTGTATTAAATAAAGATGTCGAAGAAATATTTATATTGAAACCATCTGATAAAAAATAGCCGCAGCATCTTACTGGTGGTGTCTGGAATTTGTCGCTGAAACACCTCAATTGATTGCTTAATTCAACAACGTCATTAAGTAGAATGACTTCACCAATGACTTCGTCATCACCAACATCGATGGCTTTGCCATTGTCACCAACGTCAGATCTGAACATCGTAAACAAATTCAGATACGAGTAAGCGTGTTTGTTACAGACCCAACTAAAAAACATCATTGACGAGTACACAATACAAATAAAAAAATACCGTAGACGCATCGTTGTTACTTATATAATTGTTTTTTTCTGCATCTGCGATCGTCGCTGGAACAGCAACTATAATCGGATCATTGTCAGCCACATATATAATAACACCAATAATAGGAATTTCCGTCGCAGTTATAACCGGTATTGCTGGCATTCTTAATATAATTGCAAAAAAAGATATCTACCTGTGCGACTGACAAATTACATGAATATCAAATGTTTCTATCGGCGGCAACACACGCACACGCCAAATTATCATCACTGATATCATCAGGTCTCAATGATGGAGTAATATCAGATCAAGAATTCGCAGAAATGATTATGGTTTACTATGACGATGGCAGAGCCATTGACAAAGTCAATTTACTTCCTGATTTAAAATCAAGTAAATAATAATAACAACAATGGCAACGCCATCGTCGACGCCGCAAGAACTCCTCCAACAACTCGTCGATAATACAACACCGTCAACAACTGCGATGATATCAACTAGTTCAACTAATCCTGAATTCGATACTGCTTTCCAACGGCAATTCCAGCGAAAGAAATCACATTAGCACAAATGCGAGTATATCACAGTTGGCCAAATATAAGCTCAAAGTCATTCGGTGGGTTACTCGCAAATAACTCGTTAGTTTTGTCTTATAAAAATAAACCTGATGGTACTCCAGATTGGCAAGTTGTAGGTATTCCTACGGGCAGTTATCAAATAGAACAGATCAACGATGAATTCCAACGTAGGATTAAATCTATAACAGGGCGAGAATCTAAAATCGGTATACTGTTCATGAACCAACATTATCAGCCGCGATAGAAATATCAACGCCGGATTACTCCATTGATATATATCAATCATCAATCAGAACTGTATTAGGATGGCCAGAAGTACCACCGGTTTATCAAGGACCTCCAGAACCTAAACGAGCTGATTATGTTTCGGATAAAAGAATATTTTTAAAATTTCCAATATATCGAAGAGGATTTCCATGGATGAGAGGATTTACGGCGAGTACAGTAAAAACTTTCACCGCATCTACCGCTGAAAAACTTCCTGAATTCACTACTCCAATTTTCATTCTTGACAGCGATACAAATTGGGTTCTCAACGATGATATTTATAATTTTTATTCTAATAATATTAAATCCGAACCCAAGCGAGAAAGAGATAACCTGCAAAATTTCTTTTCGAGTATAATACAATATTACAATGATGATATAAAGCAACAGATCATTGAAACTATGCAACATTTAAACCAAGTTGCATCAGACCTTGAATATTTAAATAAAATCATCGTCGAAACAGTGATTACCAAAAGTGTAATTACTTCAGCTGTTTATCCATACCAAAAAAAAAATCAAAAACAACTATTTCTCGATCATTTTAAAATAACCGAAGAACAATTACTAACATTTGTAATACCGGAATATAACTCTGATATTTTAAGAAAATCATTTGTTGATATAATCGATGAATACTTTCCAAAGATCGCAGACGCGTGGAGAAAAATATCTCCACCAGCGAATATTCTCCGACATAACAATGATCCCCACGCTGGAGGTCGTCATGTATCACCATATGTTGTAAACATCATATCGACGATCGCAGTTAATTTCGTGTGACGCCATCAATGGAAATTATCTCGTAGACGTTGAAAAATCCACTCTGGCACACAAGGATATATTTTATACTCATTTACTCCCGAAGTACCCCCCGGGGTTTTAATTGTGTCAGTTCCCGTTAATCCGGTTTATCTGCGATGTCATAATCCACTATTGTCACGGATACATTTTAGACTTACTGACCAGGCCGGACACTTGCTTGATCTACGTCAGGAAGTTCTGGCAATAAGTTTGTATGTACGCTCATAGAACTCCAAGATCGTCAACGAATTAAAATTACACGAATAAATATAATCGATGATGCAATCATCGACGAAATCGTCGGGAATAATTGCAGAGATAGAAAAACTAAACCATACACAACAATTGATGGTGTGTTATTATTGTCTAAACAAAATTCGTAAAAGATTATCGATGATGTCATCGATGTGGTAAAAAATTCTGAATTTAAAAAAAAATCTGAATTTGAATCAGAATAGAATCTGAATCTGAATCTGAATCAGAATAAATATTATAATCATGAATCAGAATAAATATTTTTATCAGAATCTGAATCTGAATAAATATTATTATCAGAATCTGAATCTGAATAAATATTATTATCAGAATCTGAATCAGAATAAATATTATTATCAGAATCTGAATCAGAATAAATATTATTATCAGAATCTGAATCTGAATCAGAATAAATATTATAATCATGAATCAGAATAAATATTATTAGCAGAATCTGAATCTGAATAAATATTATAACCTGTTTCTGCATATTATAATCAGAATAAATACTATTAATTAGAATCTGGATCAGAATAAAAAATAAAAATAAAAAATAAATATAACATGTCAGAATATAATCTGACTCTGAAAATAAGAATAAAAAATAAATATAATATGTCAGAATATAATCTGAATAAATATTATAATCAGAATAAAAAATAAATATAATATGTCAGAACATAATCTGAATCTGAATCAGATTAAAAAATAAAAAAAAATAAATATAATATGTCAGAATATAATCTGAATAAATATTATTATCAGAATCTGAATCAGAATCAAAATAAATATTATAATATGTTTCTGCATGTCAGCATGAAAATAAATACTATTCTGCGTAAATATATTATAATCAGAATAAAAATAAGTAAATAAAAAAATAGCAAAAGAGAGTGCCTGTCGAGCAGGTTGAATGACGTCCGATATATATCTTCGGGGTAATTGTTATATTTCTTTCTCAATATAATTGTAATTTTTCTTTCTCATTGTAATTGTTGGATGGCTAAGCGCGATAGAAGTAAAACACCCCCTCGGCGAACCCCAGGCGTTTTGAGGTTCGGGGGTGCCGGGCGAGTTACACCTGGAATTAGTCCTTTTTTTACAATCTTACATCACCCGCACACAAGTATATCTCATCATCAACTGCTCGCAGGTGCCCCCAATTATAATAGCATCTGACGCCGAATGCAAGATAATATATCTTTAGCATTTTTCGAGACTCGAACATATGGAGAGTTTTCACTGGTGGATCCATACGCGGACGCCTTAACCCCACGGCTACCGGTGTTCTTACCGTACACAGGTAAAATTAAATATATAACTATTCGCTACCACAGTTACTGGTGACAGCGCTTTCAGTGACCTCATCAGTAGCGACGTTGTCACTGCACATAAAGTTCTTCAATTGTCTCATACGTGAACTTATAATCATTTTTGTTTCGTATTCGTGTGATAATTATAACTTAATATTTTCGATCGAATTTGCAAGTGACACAAGTTTTTGAATATCTTCATCATTGACATAAAGTAAAGACTGTCTCAAGGCCTGTTGGAGTAACTTAATGAATCGATACTCGGCTGCTAGTGTATATCTTCCATCATATTTCCGTTCTTGTAGCTCTTCAAAATCATTTATGATTTTATCAGGGTCCAACTGTTCTGATAATTCTATATCTTCGTCAGTTAACTTTTTAATCTCAGAAATAATTGCATGAATATTTTCGTAATTCATTATATAATAAATATTTGCTTAAAAAAAATATTTTCTGAATCAGAATCAGAATAATAATATTTATTATACACATTTCTACCTGATGTCATTCGGGAGATAGAATACATGTTGGTCTGTATACTTTTAGGCCTGGATTTGTACACACGCAAGCGGCGCGTGATTTATATTTACCTGTATTAGCAGACGACAACCTACATGTGCGTTCAGTTATACTGAATAAAATCACAATTATTGTAAACTGTAGCGTGGGTTTATTTCAATTTCCAAACATACTATACTGTATAAAATATCTGCATTCGATAATCACACATACATTTTCTGCATAAGATGTCATTCGCGAGATTATAAAATACATATAGGTCTGTATATACATCTATGCTACCTGTCTTTACAGGTAAAAGCTAAAATAACTTACCTGTATTTTGTCCTGTTATGAGAAACAGTAAAAAAAAAACAAACAACAATCAAGGCACAGTCACATAATATTACGCACTTGCAAGCGGGGCAACTGCTTAATTACTCTAGCGGAGAAGTCGTTGCTTGACGGTGATATCTTCCTTCGTCATCTAATACTATAGAAACATATGAAAATGATACTTTTTGGTTAAATTTTCTTGAATAAGCCGATTTAGTTAGATTATCCGCGACACGTTGTACTGAAGGAATGCAAATATCAAAATATTTTCCAGCTGAATTCATTGATTAAAATATTATTTCTTCGCCAGTCTCCGTGTTCACGGATTTAACAACTTTCGGAAACTTACTATATTTCCCAGTACCACCGCGTGCAGTATTCTGACTCTGTGTAATAGCTTGCAAATTCGATAATTTTTTGGGGGGGTCCCATCAATATGATCGATTACAAGTCCATCTTCGATTACTCAATGAAAACATTTGAACACGAATCTGTGTGAGTAATAATGTTTTTACCCAACAGTAAACACGAGATAACCAGTATTAGTGACAACACCGACTGGTTTTATAGTCGACAGTTCCTGATGACATCATCACGAGATGCTTCATAATTGGTTATGGTGGGATGTTTCACAAATTCATTTTGCTTCATTTGTATAATAATATTATTTGTCTAAATTATTATTTTATTGTTGAGGTGAAGATCTGGCGAGATAGTCTTCAACGCTTGTTATGGGAAATTTGACGCCATCGGTATTTATTTTTATCATAATATCGTTTCAGCTCTCTGTATCTTTTACCACCACATTGCACAGACAACTGCGTTTTTGCTCTGACCCCAGCACCACATTTCAAACATAGTTTTGGTCCTACACTTCCACGCCGAAAACTTTGCATATGGCAACCACAGAATTGATTTACGCATGCGCGGTTACACGGAGTTGTAAATCCTATCATAAGCCATCTGCATTGATTGTTTGCTTGTATCATTATATATATAAAATTAATGTTTAATTAAACACATATTTGCCTTAATTATAATATGGAGGAATTCACGAGATTTTCCGCAATTAAACCTTCTAGAGCTAGATTTGATCTTGACAAACTCAATGACTTCGTCATCGGGAAACCAAAATTTAGTTTTTCGATGCAAGACCTGGCGCTGATGAATAAAGATATAGCTGATCGTATCAACGAAGCCAAGAAGGAATTTAGCAACGATGGTGCAGTTCATACGTGGTCAACATTCAGAATCATATTGCTGGAAGGAGAAATCGATGGTAGAATGAATGACGAGGGATGAAGGAAAATTATTAACTACCTCGATGATCGGCGATATATTATTCTAATAAAATTTATTATACAGACAGACGACGACGTTTGGATTATCCGTGACAAGCGTGACACTGTCCGCGTGACCGTTGGAAGTAGCATCGTCACGTTGAATAAAAATTCCAAACCAGGGACGCTGACTGGTATTGACAAACCATATTATGAACGAGTATATCCTGTGACTGCTGTTGTTTATGCGTTATTTCCGTTAAATGATAAACCTAGCGTTGATGATCTTGCACCGATGAAACTGTTATCAACAACGACAAAGTCGTCGTCGGGGATAAATTGTGTACCTGAGCGAATCACAGAACATTTCTCAGCAGCGGTACGTGGAAACGTTTTAACGGATCATTGACGTGATAAAATAAACACGTGGGCGGAGCGAGTTAAAGATACCGGAGCGTCTATCAGCGACGTTGCTGAGTTAGAAAAAATATTAAGATTTCCGATTACGGTGAAACCGCTCGCCGGAAAGATTTTATACGCGCCGAAATACACAAAAAATGGAGCTCCGATAACAATCATTGATCATATCGCGCATGCATGGACGCCTTCAGTGATGATATTTTAACGAAACAGAACAGTTACATTTTTTACTTCGGCGTTATATTTGATTTTATCAACAATATCAGTAAGAGTGACCCTGTATCTGTTTGGTTGTTTCGAAGTTCCGATGATGGAAATTACGATCAGTTTGTGCGGCCTAGCGGAAAAATTTATCGTGCAGAATCTCTCCACGAAGAAATGAAAAATCTTGCGTTGAAATACACGAACGGTGATGAAATCACTGTCGAACAATTACTAAATAACTGTTTTACCATTCCATCAGTTGCTGCTCACTTTACTCAGGAGAAAAATTCATGGAGATTTACAAGATCGGAATTTCTCGAAAATGTGCAGCTAAGCTGCGTCGAATACGGATATGGCGGATTATGGAACACTCGATACGATCACAGCGACGTTATATCAGTTGATATGGTATCGTGTTATCCTGGAAGTTTTCTTGGATACGGAGATTGTTCTGAATACTTTGAAAGATTTGGTCATCCACGTCACGAGATGACAAGAGTTGCGATAAATGGACCTTTACCAGATTTTGATCTGACTGGATTCGCCTGCGTTGGTTCATTTGAATTTGCACGAGATCTTTATCCGATTGTTTATGTGTGGTTTGGAAGACATTTCTCAGAAAAACACCGGGCTCCTATTGTGTTGTTATGATATATGCTTGATGTAAAAAGTTTGATATCGTTGAAAGTAAGTGGCTAGATAATATCGTATCGTCCGCAGAAAC
This sequence comes from Megalonaias nervosa, assembly GCA_016617855.1. Classification (NCBI taxonomy): domain Eukaryota; kingdom Metazoa; phylum Mollusca; class Bivalvia; order Unionida; family Unionidae; genus Megalonaias; species Megalonaias nervosa. The sequence continues at coordinate 111,242 of JAECUM010002418.1, forward strand.
AAGTTTGGTTGCCAGAACCAGATAAATTCGATGTAGAAAGTGATATCAGGGAAAAATTTCCTAATTTTGACGAGCATGAAGTTGTTAAACTCGTCGATGTTGTATCCGGGTACAACAAAGAAAATAATGAGAAAGTTGCAAAATATCTCGGCAGAAAAATAATCGGTAAGTTTACTCAAGGTGGTGCGTATGATCATAAACGAACGTGTACCAGGTTGATCATGGACGATGCAGAACTCGATTTTATAATTGCTGATACAACGGAGAAAGACTCCTTTGTGAACCGAATTGATGCTTGGTTGTAGAACGGAACTAAATTAGGTACAATTGTGAGTTACACCGATGGCGAGTCTCCGCAATTTATTCATTTAAGATCTTCGATGCTCGCATACGTTTCAATAAATTTGCTATCGATGATAAACAGATTTGTTGATACCGCGGTTAGAGTTGCCACAGATTCATTTTATATAAATAAAAAATATTTGGACGAGCTACATGGATTACTTGGCACTGGTGAATGGGGATCATGGAGATTAAAACGCGAAAACATATTTAGTTAATCTGAATCTGCCGACGTTGAAATTGCAGAAAAGTATTACAAGAATAACAATCAAATACCAGCATCGACAGCGACATCTGTGTATGATCCTGTAGCCAGGCATAAAACCATTTATCTTAATGGGTGTGGTGGTTCTGGTAAAACAACACGCGCGATTGAATTATTTAGAAACACAGATATGATTGTGCTGACGCCCACACACAGACTCCCCAGAAAAATGAACGAACGAGGGGTAAAATCACAGACGTATCATAGTTTTTTTCCCATGGTGCGGAGACGCATAGACTCCATCGCGGATGGGTGAGAAATATGTTCCTGGAATTGTTATCTGGGATGAAATTTGTACAGTATCGTTGGAAGTATTAAAAATGTTTCTTACATGGCTGTTATCTAAGAATACGGATGTGATAATGTGTGGCGATCATGGTCAACCACCACCTTTTGTTGGACAATCTCCACACGAATGGTTATGCACGTTTGTAGATTATTACGAAGAAATAAATGATCATAGAGCTATTGATGATCCGCTGAAAGAATTAAAAAAGTTAATCAGACTGCAGCCAGACAGAATACAGTGCGAAATAATGCGTGGAGTAATTGCAGAAACTCCCGTGAATGATTTCTGGAATTTATGGAACCCAGTTGATTTGATAGTTGCAAGTAGAAAGATAGTCAGAGATACACTGGAAGAAAAATTATTATCTAAACACAAAGAAAGGTTTTCAAATGTACCTGTACCATTGTGTTATCGCCCAGCAGATACACGAAAACAAAATATCGAAGTTGAAATTCCAGGAACTAATGAGAAACAAAAACTTGTACTTAATGGTATTGTCGCAGTTCCTGTCAGTGTTGTTATGAGCGCGTTAACGATGGATAAATCTCCATGGACGGTAGGATACGCTATTCATCACAAGGATTAACTATTTCTGACACAAATATTTGGATTATTGATGATCGGATCGAATGGTCAAATTTTGTTTATCTCGCAGTATCTCGAGTTAGAAAAATATCTCAGTTGCACAGAGTTATTAAGGATTGCGCAATAACCAAAGAAATCCCTGATGATGTAAATAACAACTTCATCGTCATCAAGAAAAAATTATCTGGGTATCGACAATCTGACAAAAAAAAAAAATAACCGCGATTTTGATCTCGACGTTGAATTTATCATGACACTGAAACAACGACAGAATAATCACTGTACAAGTTGTAACTGTAATATGTTGTGGCAGTATTCGAATAATAATCCAAGACAATTTACCGTGGACAGAATTAATAGTAGTCTTGGTCACACACGCGAAAATGTGATGCTGACCTGTCTTGAATGCAATCGACGTAGGGACGCCAGTTTACAGAAGTGAACGCGGTGGTAATTGTGTGTCTTCAGGAATTACTTGTAACTGTTCACGTACAAATCCACGTTGAGGAGCAGTTGAATCTAGTCTGTAGTTTGCAGGTCTTCCAGTGGATCTTACCACGCCGGAAATTTTATGTGTGGTCACACTCCAGATAGGATCAGTTGCTCTTTTTCTACTCCCTTCAAGTTCACCGGGTTCATATAAATATCTGACAGTCACATTATCTAACACTGGTTGTTTTGAAAAATCATGTCATTGAAGAGGTATATATTATTTTTTGTAATCGCGAAGGTGGGTTTCATGGAAGTCCCACGAGTAATTTCATCATTTAACGCAGCTATCACACCTAGTAATTTCGCAACCCATTCTCGAGATCTCGTATCTGCCTGAACTATTTCCTTTGCATACTGGTATCCAAATAATCTCTCAGCAACTGTTCGATTAAATCGTTCAACGATTGCCTGATCGCGATGAATTGCGGTATGTCCTCGTCTGACTTTGACATTATGTTGCTTCATCAACGACGATACTGCACGAAGAAATTCTTTGCCAGGATCAACCTGCAATTGTTGTGGCCATTGCAAGGGTCCTCGTTGATAAATTCGTTCAAACGCAGATGCAACTTCAGATGCTGTTTTAGTTGATAGTGTTTCTGCTTCTTTATACCTACTTGCAACGTGAACAACAGTTAACGCGTATTTGTATGTGCTTGATCGACGTCTACGTGTTTTAATAGTATCGTGTGGTAAAAACAAAATATCTGCTTGATGAACTTCATTGGGAGTACTGACATCAAAATGTGCATGTTGAATTCTTTTAGACGGACGTAGATAGATTTGACATATTGCCTGTCGTGCTAACCACGCTACAGCAACAGCACGTGAGACTTTTGCTGCTTCAGCAAGTTTACTAATAGCTGCTCTGCGCCTCCAATATCCCCTTGGAGTATAATAAACTGATTCCATTATTATAGTTATCTATGATTAATTACCGGCCGCTAACACTAGTTTACCTTTCATCGCAGATTTTACTAGGAAGCTAGCAAGTTTATTCCTGAGAGATTTACTTTTTATAAAATTCAGCGCTTGAATCAACTTCACATCTGCGAGGTGCCGTTGTTGTAAATCTTTGTTCTGATACGCAACATCATGAACGTAACAGGCTTGATCAATTGCGTTTATTGGATACTCTCCAGGTCTTGGTTGCTCTCGTTCGTCAAGTCAGATATCAAGTCGGGTTCCAGGACCACAATAATTATATCCAAGAAGATATTTTTCTCCTGGGTATTTGGCCCACGGAGTTCCTGGTAATTTTCCCAGCGAAGTAACGATATCACTACCTGTCATCGACAATGACTTCGTCTTCGACGAAATAAATTTGTATTTACTTGTACCACATTTCACACACTTACCTGTAAGTGCACGCTGGCTATATTGTGTTATCGTTGTCGTTAATCTACTGGTGGGGGTGGATGCTCTGCATCAATAAAAAATATAAATTCATATTATTTATGTCATTGATTTCTCAGCGACACGAAAGCAAGAGCCAATCAAGCATCATGCAGCATTACCAAATTCTATCAGAGCAATCATAATAAGTCCATCTGGGTCTGGTAAGACGCAATTATTGCTTAATCTGATAATGAGATGGCTAAAGTGGGATAAGTTGTATTTGGTTGCGCCATCCGTAGATGATCAGCGATGCTACAATGTGCTTAAAGTTTTAATGAAGAAGCGAAGTCGTTGGCGACGACGGAGTCATTGGATGATGATAATGATATTGTTGATTTTATCACCAATATTGATGAAGCTCCATCTGTGGATGATCTCGATGGACGTATTAATAATCTCGTAGTATACGATGATGTTATGCTGGACAGACAAACAAACCCAGCTAGGATATTCTCACGAGGTAGACACAAAAACACTGATATTATATATGTTACTCAGCGATATACACAAATACCTAAAGTGATCAGAGATAACTGCAATCTTCTGGTTGTGTTTAATGGAGTCGGTACACATACTCTGCGAAACATTCATCAGACTTGGTGTTCAGGGGATATGGATATGATTAAATTCAAAACTTTCTTCTCAAAAGCGCAAGCTACCACACACGGATTTATCACAATAAATTTACATGATCCTTATTCGCGATATCGTATAGGTCTCGATGAAATTTTTGACTGAAAAACATAGCAGCAGAGAGGCTGAACCACAACGAGTGTGTGTGCGACGCGCAAACTACACGCCTAAATGATGAAAAAAAAAATTAAAAAAATACGTCAATGGGGAGAAACAAAAACGAGCTAACACGGATGATTTCGTTATTGCGGTCTGTTTTCCCGACGTATGGAAATATGTTCGGTTAGAGGTTTCGCTTTGACGTTGTTGACTTTTGTTCTCAGCTTTTATAGGAACCCTTAATTTTGCAAACGGACCCTCCTAAAAACTTTGTAGGGTTCAGCCTCTCTGCTGCTAATGGTTTCAGATAATTATCGTCCGATATAATAAGCAAGCATTTACATGTTTCCATCAACAGACATCACTGTTCAAAATTCCATCTGTCGAACACAGTAGAACTTTAAAATTATGTACAACTGTATACTTCTAAATAGTAATTATTTAGGATTTTGTTATTAATTTTTAATTCGATTACTTCCAAGGCAGTATGAACATAAGCCAGATAAATTTAAGAAGGATAACATTATAAATTAAATACATTAGCATCTTTTCGAGCGAATTTCCTTTGACAAGAATATTCGATTTTTAGGACTTGTGATAGAACTTTTGGAATTAATTTGGATTTAATTCATAATGCTGTACTTTCCTCTTAATGTTTTATTTTATAACTTTCATAATTAAATTATTTGTTCAGCTTTACAAAACTTGTTTGTTTCGTTTCATTCTGTTATTTAGTTTTTGACCATATAGTTAATGGGGCTCCTTCAGGACATGAATTTCAGATAAGTTAAAATTTATTTCTGAAATTTAACTTCTTTTCTTTCGGAATTTCTTTGTCCCCGGTGTTGTGGTTTCACAGAGTGAAACCAACCAGATTTCACAATGTCGTCTAGGATGGTAAGTTCTGTTTACCCAATCCGACCCTGGAGGATTTGGAGTGTTTAAGGAAAGATGAGTAGCTGGAGCCAGCCACTATTCAATTTCGAACGTAAAACCATCTTTGTTAAAGCAAGAAATTAAATAAAAATTGTGTGCACTATTTGATAGGAACAAAAAATGTTTAATATAAGTACTTTGAGTTTCATTAGTAAATCTATATCTGGCTCTGAAATAATAGCAATAGAATTGAAATTTAAAAAAGATAGAAATACAGCTAAGAGAGCTTTAACTTTAAAAAGAAGAGAGGCAAATGCAGATGCAAATGCAGAAAGAAGAAAGAGAGATGCAAAGGGGAAAACGAAGACAGGAAAGGCAGGGAAATGGAACTGAAATTAAACGAATTAGAACTTGTAAATATCCATTTCAATCTCATACGAGTACTTCCAAATCTGAATATAGCACAACTTATCGGAATCAAACTTCTGATAAGTCTGATCAAAAATACTTATTGTTAGACATCAAGGCTCTCTATGTCTGATTGCTACACATTAAAACATTAACAACAAAAAAATGAAGACAGAGCTATTACAAATGATCTTATTTCTAGGAGGTCAAGGTCATTGCTATGTATTGGAAGCAATACATTTGTTGGGTCAAACAAACCCAAGTCTGATTTTATTATGGAGAATTATGAACCATTCATTTCGAAAGGTTCTATATCACTTATTGGTGATTCCGCCAATCCTATCCCTATTAAAATATTAAGGGACACATGAACTTCCCAGAGTCTTTTACTATTAGGTAATTTGCCATTGTTGTGAAGTCTTTTCCTAATGAAAGTGTTATTATTCAGGGACTGTCATCAGACTGAGTTCAGGACCTGCGATTCTTTGCCCATTGAGGGTGTTCATTTATTGCTAGGCAATGACTTAGCCGGAGAAAAGGTAGTGGTTAATCCATTTGTAACTGATAAGTTTAATTTGGACCCCAAATTTGATCCTATTAAACTGAAACCCCTGGTCATTATTTTGACAAGGTCACCTTTGCTCCAGGTATTGATCATTAAAAAGGTATTAATCATAGTAATCCTCTTTTTACTACTCATTCTCTTGATTCTAATTAGGGTGATAAAAGACAATCACTAGTTATCAAACAGGAACAAGATCATGTTATCTCCCATTTGTTTCAGAGGACTATTAGCGAAACTTAAACCATACATGTATAAGACTGTTATTTTGTTAAGAATGGGGTCATAAGGAAATGGCGACCACCTGAGGTACCTGCTGGTGGCGATGATGAGTGGTCAGTGAACAAAGTTCTGTATATTTAATTTGTATTGTTTATTGGTTTTCTTAATGATTTTATGTTATAAACATTTGTATTAGGTACCTGACCTCGTCGAAAATCAAGTCCATGTTGTACCTGCCCAGTAACATTTATTTTGTAAACAACATAATACATAGCTTATATTTTCCGATGACTTAAGATTAATTATTCAGATAATTATTAAGTAAACATGTTTATTTTTTCTCTGGGTCTATGACATTGGAATTCCCCCACAAAAACCTGGTCTACCTAATGTTTTCCATGTTCTTTATTATAATTTAGTAATAAACCTTATCTTGTTGACAACTTAAAAATCTTCTAGAAATGAACTTTTGACCCTCATACTGGTTCTGTTTTGTTTTGTTTTTTTGTCTTAGTTTTTTTTTTCATAATCTTGTTTACTTGAGAAATTTCTCATTCTTACATTCACACCTGATACAGAATAAGTATTATTGTTATTTTCAGTATTTCATTTGGGTGGAATTATTCATTCAGATTGTTATTCAACAGAATTACAAAGTGCTCATCAATAATATTCTTGGACTGGAACATTAATTTAGAATATTGGGGAATTCAGACAAGAACATGTTTGGATTATATTATTGTGATAGATCAAAAGACTGTTAGCACATCGTCACACTAAAGACAACTGGCTCATTAGCAAATTAGAGACTACACGCACATCAACAAATTCAATATTGAAAATTATTTGGAATACCATTGGAATTCAGTTAGAACATCATACATTTGACCTTGTGATAACACTATTAGCACTATTTGGGATTTAATTCGCATTACCGTAAGTTCTTTTAACCATACACTTTGTATTCTAGGGATATAAATTATTTATTAAATTTTACAAAACTTACTGGTTCTTGATTTTTTCAGTTACTTTGTGTAAGACCATAGATTAGAATTAGCTTTAAAAGTTGTATAGACAGGAAAGTCTTAGTCTAGCCAATGAAACTCAATTCAATGGTTATTTAGGAGTCAATAAGACTTCACACTGGGGATCAGTTCAAGAATCATTAAGTTTAAGTCCTTTTGAACTTGTTTTTGGCCATCCTGTCAGTAGATCATTGAATTTTTTAAGGAGAAACCTCTTTCTACCGATGGTTCAGAGCTTAATCTTCTTTATTATGTCTCTGAGTTTGCCCATATCTCAAAATCCTCTTTAGGGTAGGAATTATGCTCTTTCTACAGTTAGAAAGAAAGTTACTTAAATTATATTATCAACAATCCTAGGAGGCGGGACATATACAAATCTGCTATATACACATATTAAAGATAGATAGATAGTCCTATGTAGATAGAGATAGTCCTGTTAATCAGTCTATCAATTTAGTTGTACCTGTCCCACACGGTGTGGTTTTAAACGATGTCTTGCAATCAGACTGTAGTGACTTTGGTGTAACTAGTCTTCGGAATTCCAATATTTGAAATAATCCGGACCAGAAACTTTCGCATCTACACACACAAGAAAGGAATGGGTTTAAACAGACGATACGTGAATATGTGCGCTTATTTCCAGATGTTCCAACACGCTCTAATCAAATCTACTGTGATGTTGAAAATGTAGATTCTACGCATGTGAAATAGCATCTTCACAGGATGAGTCCTCTCAAGCAGAAATGTTTGAGAAAAGAAATTGAATATTTATTTCAGAATGATTTTATCGAACCAAGCAAAGTAATTTGAGTTCGCCATGCATACTAGTGCCAAAACAACACTGACTACAGAACATTGAACAGTGTCACCAAAACAGATTCATTTGCAATACCAACAAACGATGACCGCATTGACAAAATTGGAAATGAAAAATATGTCACTAATTTCGAGGTGTAGTGAGGATTTTGGCAAATTCCACTTACGGAAGAGCAAACGAAATGTCAGCATTTGTATCTCCCGCGTGGACTTTACCAATATAAAGTGATGCCTTTCGGTATGAAAAATTCTCTCTCAACATTCGAGCGTTTAATGAACATGGTGCATCTCATGTAGATGGCTTTGATGCATACAGAGAAGACATCAATCATTATTTACAGTGACTCCTTGAAAGACCACCTGGAAACTATCCGGAAATTCTTTATTCGATTGTATGAGACAAATCTGACAATTAATTTGACTAAAAGTGAGATTTTGCCGAGCTTGCATTACATTTTTAGGATACAATATAGAACAAGGTCATTGTCATCCTGTTAACGTTAAGGTTTGCTCTTGCAGGAATATAACTTCGGCATTAGGCACAGCAAGGGAAAAGGGAATCTGATTGCAGATGTACTTTCACGTAGCTTTGTACTGTAGTGCTTTGTTTTATATATTTTGTGTCATTCATAATGCATCTTTCAATTCGTTTATGAGGGGAGGTGTTATGTAAATCGATATTTTTTTTTTACTTTTGGTGCATGACTGTATCTAATTTTTGTTTCAATTATGTCACGTAGATTGCATAGGAACTGTAAATATGTGTTGTCAAGTTTCTAATAATCAACATATTTACTAGTTTGGAGCTATTCATGGTTGACTAGTTGTTGTTGTTGTTGTTGTATGGTTTAACGCCATTTTTCAACACACGATAGGCTATACATGGCGGCCAGTATTAATGGTGGAGGAAGAACCCAGGTAGCCCCGGAAAGAACCACCGACCCACGAGAAGCTACTGGCAAGCTTTCTCACATACCCACATTGGCCGAATCCGAGACTCGAACCCACACAGACAGAAGTGAGATGGCAGTGATCCGTAACGGAGAGCGCTTTAGACCACTCGGCCACTCGGGCTAGTTAAAGTCAAGTAGACGTGTACATGAGTAAGAATTGTGAAATATTAGATGGAATAGTAAGGTATGTCAAGTAGGGTATATTGCAAAATATAGTCGTAATAGACTCTTGGAGATGTATATAAGGAAAGAACTGGCTTTTTGATGTAGTTTTTCAATCAGGCAAGACCTCTCAGGCCCACCTGGGACTCTTGTTAAATAACTGACGTAATCCTGTTTTTAAGGGAATGGAACTAAATGCATACGCAATGCCTTTTACTGATTTGCAGATGCCGCATATTTTAAGTTTCAATTTTGAGGAAATTTTTAAAAAATAAAAATGCATGTGACAAATTTATTTTCATTTACTTTGGGTACAATCAATAAATACAGCATCTGATCTTTTTGAACCAAATCTTTAATTAAATGCGAATAGAATGTATTTACATAATCAGAGAATTGAAGTTTTAATTTAGTTTTAACAAAAGAGTCCAATGTGTTTTCATGAACTCAACAGAAGCTGTCTGAGATGAAAGTCTAAACCGAGATATTTCACTCTACCTCGCAGATTTTGAAGTTAATATTCATTTTATTTCTAAAATCAGTTTCATTACCACTATGCATACAAACGTAACAAATGTAACTATACGTGTATTTATAAACACAACTGTGCAGGTTAGAATCCTGCCATCATATCAGCACCGGATGGCTGCTGTGATGTGTCCTCGGGTAACTCCATTTGCCTCAGTACACAATAATCTATTTGTGTTGCTGTGATGTAAACCGTCAAACCAAACCAAACCATGCATGTTTGGAGCAAGTGTATCAAGGAGGAGTTTATTAAGGGATCCAAACCCATGGCAATATACTAGCAACATCACGATTCTTATAATAATAATAATAATAATAATAATAATAATAATAATAATAATAATAAAGTAGTTCAGTTCTGAATATCAGTCAAGTTAATCCAACTGTGTATTTTACATCTTCATTACTGAACTAACTTACCACAGATAACATTTGTAAACCATATAAGAATAATAAAATGCCAAGTATAACGTTCTGAAAGGAAACTAATATCATGGAGATGGAATATGCTAAAGGGAAGAAAACAGTACTGAGGCCAGCATACGCAATGACGTTAAGACTAAAACTTCTGATTCACAAGTTCGGGGAATATGGTACCTGTATTATTGAGTAGCCCTTTATTTAAAAATTTGGTGAACTCTTATAATGGAGTCTTTATTATTCCCATTAAAATATGATTTAGTTATTGTCATATATCTATTTTATCTCTATTTACTTTCTCTCTCCAGAGGAAAAGAAACCAAGGAAAAAATGAACAAAAGAATAAAAAGATGCACTCTTGACAGCATTTGAAATATGTTTCCTGGCAGAGAGAGTGCCTCGTAAGAAAGAGTGCCAGGATGATACGACAAAATGTCCTATATTGGCAAGCAGAATCTGGCGATGTCTTGTTATTTTTGTTTCAAGTGGAGAACGTGCAACAAAGAAGCTAAAAAAGACAGCGTTTGTCACAACAATGAATCCAATATCTCATATTGTTTACTGATGATATCTTTTTAGCACTATATCTAATCCTATAGATTTGAGCTTATAAAACAAGCATGAACCCACTACAGACCAAATGAATATACGTCCAATCCTTTCAAATGTGTCCACAATTGATACAATTTTCATATAATTGCATCACAATCTAATCACGTTATCTACATATGAGCACTAATATTAACACTATAATTCAAAATTTCACTACGTCCTGTAACTATTGCTCATAAATGCTGAAGTTGTTTATGTGAAAAAGGTCTAAGTCAAAACCGTTAAAGAATGTGTAAAACAAAAGGTAAAATTGCTGTATCAGCCTGAACATATAATCAAATCGTCTTCATCTGCATACCAATACACCTGAACAATTTTATGTCTAAATTGTCTTTTTCAACTGTACTAAACGTTTCTACCAAATAAATGTCTAAACCTTTCCTATTCCACTCCACAAATAGTAAACATTTGAAAAGACAATGCTGCAAAGAGCTGAAACTCTAAGCAGGTGATGAAGATTAACATACCTGTATACCTACAGAATTTAGTATCTTCCTTGAACGCGTTTTGGTCAAAAAGTGTAAAACAAAAATTTGAAAAATGTGTAATTAAGCATTGCTGTAATTGTCTAAAATAGAAAATGTCATCTATTTATGACTTACAGGTAATAAAGTTGTAGATTGTCATGGTTCGCAGCAAAACAATAGGCCCTCCTTATGCTATTATAGAAGGGGTATAATAACACGAGATATTACAGTCTATATCAAGGAACTCGAAAAAAATTTGTTTTCTTGATGTGGTGAAAATGCTATTTATTTAAGAAATGCGGGTAAATACAAAACACAGTAAGTTTTACAAAACCTTTTATATAATATTGAGGTCGTTTCTGATGTGATGAAGATAAACCTAATATATTTTGAGACTTCCAAATTCAATACCTTAAAATAATACCCTCAATACTAAAATTGGGTAAAAATGTGATCTGCACAATTTCTATTGTAAAACTTACCTGTAGTGATAAACTCCAGTGCCAGATAGTGTTATCAGCTAATACATGAGATATTTCCGCAATATGATTTAGGTTCTTTTTACTTAATAAACCGACATATGCCGGGTAAATGTTTGCTTGGCCTTCATTGGCAACACTGAAAATGGTAATGTGCTAAATGTACATGTAGTCTAAACTTTGTTTCTACTGTATAAAATAAATAAGTTTGTTTCCATACTGGTGTTGCTTATGTATTACGTCGAAATAGATTAATACAGTAGAACCTCTCTTAAACAGTCAACTCTGGCCAGAGAACCCCTCTTAAACAGCCACCTCTGGCAAGTTAAACAAGTAGCCTCTGGAAACAATTGTTCGCCTTAAAGAGGTTGATTTCTTCTACATGTTTGATGCAAAACTCCTAAACATTTAATTGTTGAAGAAAGATACTATCATAATGGTAGTGACCTTCAAGGTAGATTCGACTAATGTTAGGTCTCATTTACAGCATGTGTACAATTTCTTACCACGAATGTAGTTGCATATCATTGAATGAACTTCTTGAACCTTAAGGTAATTCGTCCAGTTATCCTTTTGATTCAAAATAAATGCACATAACCTTGCCAAAGAAATGAAAATGTTTTGTATGTATGTATGTATGTATGTATGTATGTATGTATGTATGTATGTATGTGTGCAGGGTTTAACGGCAGGTCAGCAGACAACTAGCTATATGTGTCAAATATAACGTGCTGAACTGACTAACCATCAACTCTGAGAGATCGTATCATTGGTATAAACATCAACACGAGATATTTTATTTCAATAGTTAACTTGTTTACACACCTACATTGCAAGGACTTATCGTGCTACATGTTTACAAACCAACATTGAGAGGACTGCACAAATTAGGTGTGTATTCTCTCATTTATAAAGCAATTAGCATTAATCTTAGAAAATTATTAGTTACATACATTTTGCTATTAGGGATATATTTAACAAGTCTTTCCAGTGACAATTGGTACACATTTGAATCAGGTCCTCCTAAGGTATGTCTTACAACATAGGGAAATATTGTTTTACACATTTATTTACCTGTTATCATATCCTTCTAAGATTTTGGCCTTACCAATATGACCAAAATGTATTACTATCTAACTTCAAAAATCACACAAATTCCAATATTTAAATATTTTCACATGTTACTCCACATACATTAGGAGGAAGCATTAGGAGGATATCCTCCTAATGTCAGAAGTCCTCCTAATGTTGGTGTGTAAACATGGGGTTTTCCTCCTAATGTAGGTAATGTGTACACACACACACACACACACACACACACACACACTCAGATGTAATGACTGACTTATTGGGAAATATTAAAATTCTTAGATTTTTCACTTACTGAGTTATACGCCTGTGTTGTTCAATTATTTTGTATACTGGAGGACAATTTCTGATGAATCAGTGGAAGTCAAGTGTTATTTAATTATTCTATTTTATTGATGCAATTACGGATGACATAACAGTTGGGGTTGATGACTCAGTGGTAGGTCAGTGGTGTGGAATGATTCTGCTTACGGGATATATACACATAGATACACTGGATATGAAAAAGAGTGTACAAAATGCAGCTAAAATCGACATATGAATCAGTTCTAACCATCATGTCCGAGAGGTTCTAACTTAGGAGTGGTGCCGAGACTGGTAAGCATGGATATAAACACTTTTCCAGTTGACACTATACAATTTTCGAAATATCATTCCGGATGAAAATGAGATACGAAAACACACCAAACGCAACAGAAACTATTTTAAATTTTTGCTATCTCGTAGCTCTTACACAAGGCCACCCCGAAAATATCTGAAACCTTTTCAAAGTTATTATTACTTTCTGTGTTGAGTTAGGAAAACACTACGCTGGCACATGTAAATTTTGACAAAGTATTAATACCATCTTTTACCACACCATGAGGACATAACGAAAACGCTTGTACATTTTTAAAATTGGCATTACCATCAAAAGATTTAAGGGAAAATATATTGTCTGGCAGAGCATTTAAGACGATTTAGCGAAAGCGGTATGGAGGTCAACAAACACGTAGTCTTCGTGAATATTCTTCTTTCATCTCTTCGGTTTTCTCATCGAATTGATTAAACGCAATATATTTTTACTACAAGAATATCTAACAGTGTTCAGCTATTGACATACAAGTGAATCGAAGATTCCAAAAACTTATGTATCCGTTAAAGATTCCCAGAAGTCTTGCACACACTTGCTCCACACGGGCCTACTAACAGCAAAAATCTAATCTGAAAATTTGACTTTCCAGACTGGCCTAAATACGTATCTACACACGTCATATATAGGTGTATAAGGTGACATTACAGCTCTCTCTTGAAGAAGATTGACACTGATGACTGGCAAGAAAAATTGCAACAGAGCAATGGAAGATTTGACATTGAATTGTACTCTTCCACTCTTAATGTGCTGAGCATAATATACATGATTCACTTAGGATCACAGAAAAGTCATTACATTGCACACTTTGTATTAGTTCTTTATATCTACGAACTGTCAGAGTTAGCACTGACATTACATCTTTCTTTCCTTTGTGTGTTTGCTCTTTTGTTCTTTTTTTTGGACAAATCATCCATAGTAAGCAGTCCATAATCTAATTTAAATCAAATAAGAACGAAGTTTTACGATTGATATTTTCTTCCCACCAAGTTGTATTATAATTCATTTTTTCTGAATTTAAATATTATGATACTCAGTATGTGAAGTAGATTTTCAATTTAATTCAGCATGGAGTAAAACTGATTCTGTATATTTTTCTTTATGATTTTGGTATAAATCGGATCTTGTTTTTGATTATAAATGATGTTGTATTAGTTTTATTGAGCAAGGATCATTATCTCAATACCATTCATAACAAGAAGAGTCTTAAACCTTTAAATTGCAGACTCTGCCTTCAAATGACCTCACCTTAGAGGTAACCTTCTTTTTTAGCTTCTCACCATTTCTGTTTTCTATATGTAAAATTTTCTGTTATGTATCATGCCGTCTACGCATAATTGTATATTGTTACGACTCTATGGTCTTCAAATATGTAACAGAAAAAGCGAAACCATCATGTTTAGTAAAACTGAAAAAAAACTTATTTCCTTAGAATGAAAAGGGAAAATTAAAAGGAGCTTACAGTATTGTGAATTAAAACCCAAATAATCCTAAAAGTTATATCACCAGTCTAAAAATTGTATCGAGTGTTCCGAATGAATTTCAGTATTGAATGTGCTGATGTGCCAATAGTCTTGACTGAGCTGATGTGCCATCAATCTTGATGTATCACAGTTATATAATCCACTATTTCTTTGAACAAATTCACAAAAATACCATAATAGTGGTTTAGACCAAAGTGTCAATGAGCACTTTGTAATTCCAATGAATACTTTTTGATAAATAATTCCTCACAAATTATACATGAACACAAACTCAATCATTCTGGGGACTGAACTTGAAGTGGGAATGAATAATTCAGTTTATCAGAACCTTCTCTTTATAAAAAAAATGTCTTCGACGCAACAAGATGAACCAGATGTGGGTCATTACTTCTCTTCCAGAACTGTCTAGGGTCAAAAGGCCATGTCAACATATTTACAAATATAATTGTGTGTAGTTAAAATATATATTGAGAGAGTTAACGTTAAAATGTGCATATCAACGCGGGCCATGAGGGAAAGTTGGGAATATATCAGTACCGCCGTGGTCTATATTGTGTTTGTCTGGAGAACAAGGTTCCGACAATTTATGAATTAAATTAGTGTTAAAAACAGAGATATTAGATATTAATTTATATACAGAGGTGCAGTCATTGGAAATGTGTCGCTCTATGTTCCAAAATATTTTTGTTGAGCTGTCTTCAAGTTATGGTTTGAATTCCCTTCGGAATTTTAATACGAAAATCTTGCAGAGTCTTAAAAATTATTTGAATTAAGTGACACACCAAATGTTTCTTTTAGATAATAAGCCTGTCAGTTCCACTCACTCCCGCACCGGTATAGCTATTGCTAAATCTGTATGTCCGTTCATCTGTCCGTAATCCGTATATGTGTAAATATTTTCATTTGTGGAACATGACTCTCAATCGTTCAAGGTGTTTCAACGAATACACACGTCAATCAAGTTGCCTATAGGTATCTTTAGATACTGAAAAGTTGTGTTGCCACGGAAACAATGTAAATAGTATATGGAAGTAGGGTCTTCACATTAGGGTTTTATCATATGCAGTATACAGATTAAAACGGATTGACCATAGGGAACTTTCAGTAGCAGTCTCTACATAAGCAGTGGACTGGGATATATGTGATCTTTAGATTATTCTTGTAAAAAGAAAACAATATTAACACGCGTGTGCTATTTAATCCACTTTTTCCACATCTAGCTTTTACATTTGACAAGAAATGTATTTATATGTATAGAACTAACAATGTCAACAAGAATTTAAGAATTAAAAATTGGTCTTTTTTACTGCATGTTTTCATATAGCATCAACTTATCAGGGACATACCATCATGAGAAGATTATAAAATGAAATTACATTTTTAAAATGGACCATAAGACTATAAACAATCCATTCAATATTGTATCATTGTATTTTCACAGTAAGATCTATTCTGTTAATGATTCACAGGTGGTGTGAAGTGTGTAAAGAATGGAAGAGAAAAATATCGACACACGTTCGACCTAGATGGAGGAAGATTTATTGGGATAAAACGCGTTCATGCAATTGGTCATATAACTACAGAGAGCTTGGCAAGGTTTTCGCCCATCAATACTGGGAGGAAGGGAAACTGAACGATGTGCCGACCTACCTCGAAATACTCGAGAGTTGTGATGCCTTCAGACTGTCAGACTCGGTTTTAGGTCAGATCCACAAAATCAGAGAAGCTAGAAATAAGTACATCGGGCACAACGCATCCCTGGAATTATCCGACTGTGACAAAACACGAATATTTGCTGTGTTAAAACAATTTGTACGTGAAACTGAGGTCGCTCAAGCCATTAATGCACCATCATTAATACAAATGTTTCATAACATTGAAAAAGGGGATATATTTCAAAACAATAAAGAAACTGTCAATAGCATACGACGCATTGAAGAACAAATACAAGTGGCAAATTCGCAGGAAGATGCAAACGTTCATCTTCAAATTGTATCAAAAGATGTGGCAATACTTGAAAATGACATAAGGGGAACAACAATAGCTTGTTACAGAATGAACGTTGCCCCCAATCGCTCAGATAGGAAATTTCGATGGACAAGTATTTGGATCTATACTGTTTTGATCCTTCTCCTCGCCTTTTTTTTTCCTTGGACGGGGAAGGACGCAATGCCAGGCAAGAAATATGCATCTTTAAGTGTCATAGTAATTCTGTCTAGCTCCCTACCTCTCTAGTGTTACATCTGCTCTTGCTGCTGTTTTAAATATTTTCCTAGATTCTTGAAAACTGCTTACAGTTTTTTTAATTAAAGATGAATTTAAGTAAATCTGATTATTAATTTATTTCTACTTAAATGGTTTAATATTTTAAGTGAATTGTACCATTGCCCACCAGATATCATTTTGACATAAATAGCAGGATAATGTGACTGTTATTCATTAAACAAGAGAGAGAGAGAGAGAGAGAGAGAGAGAGAGAGAGAGAGTATTTACAACATGTACGCTGTGTCATTTATATCCCACGAGAAACATTTATGTAACAAGTGGTATATCAATGATAGAGCATGCATACTACACATATATTTTATTTATATCACATACAAATGCATATACTTACGTTTTCAACGGAATTCATATTGAATACAATCAACTGTTTATTGACGGAGCAAATGAACCTTTGACAAACGTGATCAGTGTGTCCGCTTAAAATGTAGTTCTGTACCTTTTTGGGATATTTATAATCCTCTTAGCAAATTGATAAGCTGTTTCTTTGATTTTCTCGAGCCTCTAGTTTCATTGATATTGATTAAATAAATATAATTCGAACTTATGATTTAAATATGAATGGTGGTTTAAATGAAGAAAGTAGAGCATTTCAAAAATAGAATGAAGTTACTGCACGCGCAGTGACTTACTTACCGGCGAGTATATTCAAACGAATGGGAACTGTAAATTAAGCAAAATGACGAACCAACAAGAGGCAATTCAAATATATAAATGTATCTACAGTGGATCTAAGTAATTATTATGCTTTAATAAACTTTGTTAGCCACCATAAGGTTGGTATCATTTCCATCTCTATCTTTCCCCCTTCTTTCGATCTGTTCATCTGTTCATTTTACTACCATTCAAAGGTCTAGAGACATCGCCGAATAACACAAGGAAAAATCCACTATGCTCGTTTTTAATGGATTTTCGCTCGTGTCTTGCTACGATGGTTCAGAGAGAGAGAGAGAGAGAGAGAGAGAGAGAGAGAGAGAGAGAGAGAGAGAGAGGTGGTGGTGGTTGGAATTTTGCTAGAAGGTCATATCTCATTGACCATCCCTATGTTTCTCTGTTGATAGATTAGTTAGTCTGCCGCCTGATCAACCAACACAATGAGATAGAGGGGGACAGCTAGAAGTAATCTGTTTTTAGAATCCTAATGTAGGTTTTTATGGTACGGATTTGCAGCCTCGACAGGCTATTGTAACTTTGTTTCATTCGTATTGTGAACTTTGCAGATGAATCCTACGGAATGTATACACATACTTTTACAACGGCCAATGTTCGTGTAGGTTACTTGGTGTAAGTTCAGTTTGAAAGGTTTCATCAAGCCCAAATTCTCTTTCTCTCGCACTCCACATAATAACACGTATGTTGTCTCTTACTCTGTCTGTGTGTGTGTGTGTGTGTGTGTGTGTGTGTGTGAGAGAGAGAGAGAGAGAGAGAGAGAGGGGATATTCAGAAGTGTTTTCAATGAAATTGTGTAGCATGTCCAATTCAAGTAGCACTATGGTCTGGTCACAATGTGATATACTAAAAGTATTGGTATATAATATTGCTTCATTCCAACACTTTAAAAGACATGTTAGTTTTAATGTATGCTGTATATATTTTGTAGGATGTATATCAGAAGATTTTTCTCATCCTCTTCGACCAGAACTCTACATGTCTCATTATATACATGAACACCGGAAGCTTGTTGGAAGACAATGGCTGTTACAAAACATCTCTGAAACAATTTTGAGAGAAGACTTCGACCATACCGGTGTATTGCTCGTCGCAGATATGGGGTTCGGAAAGTCTGCTTTGGTTTCTCACATTGTGTGTGCTGATTCTGATCAACCTGGAGCTGAACTGAGAGCTAAGCTTCTTGCGTATCATATCTGTAGATTTGATGCCTTCAATACGAAAAGAGCAGA
This sequence comes from Megalonaias nervosa, assembly GCA_016617855.1. NCBI lineage: Eukaryota > Metazoa > Mollusca > Bivalvia > Unionida > Unionidae > Megalonaias > Megalonaias nervosa. The sequence continues at coordinate 130,263 of JAECUM010002418.1, forward strand.
TCTATTTATTCGAAGGTTAGCCGGAATGATTAGGAATTCAATACCCCAGTTTGACTTGGTGCTCAAAACTGAATGCAATTATGATCCGGTTGGATGCATGGATCAGAGCATACTTTTCCCATTATCAAAAATAGAATGGAGTATTGATAAAAAACAGAGATTTATTATAATAATTGATGGCTTAGATGAGTGTGAAGACACAGAAAATTCTAGAAATGAAATACTTAGTGTTTTACAGCGTACGGCATACAGATTTCCAGCTTGGATTAAATTTATTTGTACAACGAGAAACATTATAAGTATTGTCAGCAAAATGGTTGATTTCCATCTCATTCAGGCTAGTGCAAACGATATCAGAAATGGAAAAGACATTTATGATTACATAGACAGGAATTTGCAGGAACATGAAACAATTGTGACAAAATTGTTAAAATCATGGATGTTAGATGTAAAGATGGAAGTAATTAATAAACTAGTTGATATGACTGCTGGAAACATTTTGTATGCTCAACATGCCCTTAGATTCATGAAATTGAAGGATATTTTGAGCATGAAAAATGTACCTACTTCATTGGACAAGATATACCAACTTAATTTTGAGCGTGTCTATGGTAAAAGAGGGGAAGGTTTTCAATTGGCAGAAAAGGTCTTGGAAGTACTAAGTGCATCAAAAGATCCAATAAAAAGGGACAGCATTTTCAAAATAATAGACTTCGAGTACAAAAATCTTAGCAGAGATGTGTATGACAAAGAAATGCATTCACTGAATCATTTTGTGACAACTACAGCTGACGAATGCGTGTTTTTCACGCACATTTCCATATATCATTGGCTAATAGATATAAACAGAAAGAATATGTTATTTTCTATCAACAAAGAGAAAGGGCATTATTTCATAGCAAAGTACTTGTTCAATATTGTCGAGGAAGAGAACAATAACAGTATTAAGCAAATTATAGACCTTGTAGTCCATGTGTCTGAATCGAAAAGAGAAGACCTGGTTATACGCTTCAAATCCCTCCCACATGAACTATTTAATAACAAATCAATCTCTACATCACTGCTTCACACACTGGCTGGTCAGGTAAATTCCTACCTTGCCACTAAGCTGTGTCTCCACTTTGTTAAGGAAGTTGATCGCCGAAATGAGGATGACGTAACCCCAGCTTTTATCGCGGCGGGAAAGGGGAACGTAGATACTCTTCAAGCCTTATTGGATACTGGAGCTGATATTTCATTTCGTAGACAGTTACCGGCGATTTTGGGCTATTTAGAAGATCCTGTGTTTATTACAAAGACCCGAACATTTTGGGGATACGGTTTACTAGATATTGCGGCGCAGTATGGCCATGTAGATATAATACATCTTTGCTCACCAGAAACATACGTTTGGCAGATATTATGAATGAGATGAATGTAAAACCGCATCATCTTGCTTGTGAGTTTGGGCACATAAAAGTGCTGGATCTGTTTTTGACCATTGGTCCACAGTTTGCTGATCAGCGTTGCCTATACAACGCAGCATCCCACGGTCATAAACAAATTGTACAAAACCTTCTTTATTTAGACGTAAACGATATATGCGTTCCCTGCAACGGTAGCGTCTACTGGGTGAGTGAAAATGAGAACAGACTGCAGGCCGAATATTTAACCCCTGGTGTTCCAAAAAATGTGCTAGGTATAAGAAATTTAGAACCCAAAAGGAAGCCCTTTGATGACTGGTGGACAATATCATGCGAAACAGCTCTTCATGCAGCATCAAGAAATGGCTTCGCTGATATCGCGCAACTGCTTGCATCTCGGAAACAAAATGCAATGTCATGTCGAGATAGAGCAGGGAGGACTCCCTTTCTTACCGCCGTAATATACAACAGAACAGAAACTACGCGCGTTCTATATCCTATGGCAAACTTATCCGATAGATGTGTGGAAAGAGGCGTAACAGATGATGAACTCGCGCAGCTAAGTAAACTGGAGATTCAGAAGCTTTCGGAGGGGAAATGTATGAATGGATTATCTGTGGTGCATCTCTTAGCAAGATATGGGTTGGCTAATCTAGCAAGTAGTTCTCTATTCCGTGATTTTGATTGGGAAGGGGAAGATAACGAAGGGAACAGGCCAATTCATCATGCGGCTTGTCATTCTGATATAGATATGATTAACATCCTATCTAAATTTCTACATGTGGATTTGTTTTCTCGCACACGTAATGGATCAACTGCGTTTCATCTCGCAGCTTTATGTCGCCCATTCAATTTAATCTGGCTGCATGACACTAATGTTGGACGTCTGCCTCAATTGTATGATGCTATGAACCGTAGCATTTTACAATATATGTACATTTCTCCGTTGCCCAGCACTCCAGCTGATGGTATTCAACGGGATAAAGATAGAAGAGACTTGATGGAGTACCTCTTTTCAGCAGAAGATATTACCCATTTGGATTCCAGCGGTGCTAATATTCTTCATTCAATAATTGGTAAAGGATACTTTTTGTCAATGGTTAACATGTACTTAAAATATCAAGACGAATTTCTGCGATTAATCATGAGAAATGATAGCTTTAACAGAACTCCATTAGATGAAGCATTTTATAATATACCTAATAAAAATTTCGTGGTCGCAAAACCGCACGACAGTTCTATAGATCAAGTGATGTTGCAAGGGTTTAGCAACATTAGCGAGGACAATTTTTTAAATAATGTATCACCGATAGAACAATCAATTATATATTTTGTAAGAATCATGAGTCAGCATTCTGAACACCATGAATTTTTCGGAAAGTATGTGCACGATGCGATCAAAAAGTCAAATGTCTATTTGACACGTGCGTTCTTATTATATATGAAAGCATATGACGTTCTGGATGACAGAGGTTACTCCCCTTTGCATACTTTCATGTCGATTGGAAACAATCCATTCATGGCGGAAATATTCTTTGCTAATAGTTCGGATATTATCAAGTGCGGATTGCCGCTTGAAAAGTCACCCCTTCATCAAATTGCATTGAATATAAATAATTCATTCTGGTTTATTACTACAGAGAAAATGAATGAGTTATTAAAGGGTGTAACACCAAAGTATTTGAATCAATGTTTTGATGCTGAAGGTTATAATATACTCCAGAGGGCCGCTGAAGGTGGAAATTATGAGCTTGCTGAGTACTTCATTGATCGAGGACTCCTATTCACCGAAAATGATAAATTAATCTTTGATTACATGATTCTCGGAGCTGCGGCTAAATTTTCCTTTTATAAACCCATCTTACAGCATTACGAGCTCCATCTGTATTGTGGAGCTAACAGTTGGCATATTGAACGGCAAAATATGCATCTAAAAACTAATTATGACTTGACATTACTTCTGTTTCTTAGGAAATTGAATGAAGTTGGTTATTTTTCATACCATCATATCTGTAATACATCAACTGCTACACTGTCATTAGTTCATCTGGCTGCCGCTAATGGACTTAAGGAAAGTTTGGAATACATCAACAACAACTGGGGTAAGCAAGCATTGTCGTGTAGAAATATTGATTTAATATCTCCTTTGTATTTATCATACATTTTTCACCGGCATGAAACTATACAATATATTGAAAAGCAAAACATTTCATTACATTTTCCCAAACTTCAAACTGAAGTGTATTTGGCAGTAATTATGTTTTACGACATAGATAATATGCATCATGAAAACTTCAATTGCCTTAAGGGCATCCTGCGATACTATAGGCAAATAAACTATTTTACATGTAACTCTTTTGCGCTTTTCAGATATTTAAAACGTTTGCAATGTTCCAAATTGTTACCATTAAGTATGTTAAATCTGACCTCCCTTCAAAGCGTCTCTTCACATGCATTCGTGGATTACTCGAAAGGATTTAGTATGTTGCACGCGAAACGAAGACATGTCAATGATTCCATATATGCAAAAGCGTTACAAAACATAAGTAAAATAGTTTATGAGGCATATAAGAAAGATATTATTCCATTTATTAAGCAGGTATTTTCTGCTATTTTTGCAAATGAAATATGTTATTTAGAATCAAGATTCATGTCTGATTGGTTTTTCAATCATTTATTATTCAATATGTCAAGGTTTAAAAAGTTTGACCGTTTTTCTCTTTCTTTTGATATTTTTTTATTAATAATTGATCAAACGTCGCAGAACAATTTTACATACCTGAACATTTTAAGAAAAATAGGTGGTTATCGTGAAATGGAAACCAGTGAAGACTCATTAAATATCGCCACAATGGCAAAACAAAAAAAAGACAAATGATCTTTTCAGTACCAAAAGTTATGCCTGAGGCATTTCCACCACTGAAGGCCTTTTCAAAATTATCTGATGGGCAGTAAAATAAATTAAATCAATATGTATAAAGCAGTATGCTTATTATTTCTTTAACGTGGGTATTCTCTATTATTTTAGCAGCTGCTCTAAATACATTTGAAATTAAACAGTCTTGAACCGTAGACATGAATCAGAATATTTTGGTATTATATATGTGTTCCTATAATCTTAGAGTTATCCTTATTTGCTGCTTTTATGTAGATGTTCTTGGATGCTATTTGGTGTTCTGTTCCAGCTTTTCATTTTGGAAGAGTAACATAAGTGTATAAAACACACGACAATGCTTGCTGGTACAAAGTAAGACTTGGTCCATACACCTCAACTAGGTACGCTGCACCATCAATAGATATATATCAGCGTTGCTATCTTTGAGCTAACCTTCAGTTTCAAGACAATCTAGATATTTAATTTTCTCAACAATAACAATTCTTTCTAAAATATATTAAAATAAAAATTATACATTATATAAGTTTGTTCAGATTTTCGGAGGATTTTTTGAGGCGATCAATGTGCAGATGGCGAAATTCGGAAACGAAATTCAAAATATTTTCAAATAAGTTACAATAAATTTGCAAATTGTTAATTCAGTGCAAACCTCTTATTTTGAGTATCTCTGGAAACATTTCAATTTGATATCATGATACAACTGATTTTAAAGAAATAGATTCTTCAGTTCCCATTTACATGTGTGGTACAAAATACAACTATGCATCCTGAATTCGTATAAAATGTATATCTTTTGATCTCCTGTAAAATCCACTTCAGTTATTTTTTACCATACGTAATAGAATGTGATTTTTCCCACTAACTATTTTTTAAATTATGTAATTTAAATGTGCTATTTTAGTATTTATTTTCTCCACCTGGAGCCCCTAAATTGTGTCCAATGAGCTATGTCTCCTTCAGCTATTAACCATTTAACTATTCAAGCGGAGCTTGTCAATATCGGTAACATTAACGGAAACAAATAATGATACCATAATATTCTCTCCGCAAGTAGATATTTTTAGAGATAAATTTGCCAAATGATGCTTATTTCTGTGCAAGTAGTGCCATGCGGTGCAAGGGTTGTTGTACTATGTCCAGATCGAAACTTAAAGTCACAATCTTTAGAGATGCAAAAGAGTTTTGAGAAAGCATTGAAGACGAAGATCCAGTATATAAGAAAAATTTTGTCAAGAGAATAATACAGTCCGTTTGTGTACACGGAGTAATTCAATGCGTTCTATTTTTAATTTCACCATTTTCGCCCCCCCCCCCCCGACTCTTTTTTCATTTTTACGGCAATACTGTAAATCAGTGATTAAATCATGAAGTATGTGTGCGATCATATATATCATATATCTAAGACGTTACGAAGGAGCATGGTATGATGTAGCTATCGTTTGACTCTTCTTTCTAGTTATATGTACTAAGAACTATTACAAAATATATTAGAAAACAGCGTGCACTCAAAACACGTGGGTATTATGTTTCATTCGCAAATATTTTTCAAAATAATTACCGGAGAAATAACAACACCTGCGAAGTAAAATAAATGCCGGCAATACTTTGTTTCCATGTATCGAAACTGATTTTAATCTGACCTATACACTACAGACGACACAGACAAAGTAAACACGTCCTTGTCTAACTCCAAGCATTAAATCCTAAATTAAAGGCTCATATCAGGCGCAATAATGAAAATAAAAGGTGTACGGGACAGGTACCCTCAATAAGTTTCGCCTAATCATTCGGGAGAGCAGAAACAATTTGATCATATACATGCATCGTTTAAACCGTCTTCATTTTTAATCAGAACTAGTGGAGTGGCGTTTAATATTATGCTCACTTGTAGAAATAGAGGAAACTCTATCTGCTGCAAAACAGACTATCGTCATTGAGCTAACATCTAACATACATGCTCACTGATGTTGACATTCGAGGGTTAGGAGAAATATATTTTGGACAAAGAAATGACAATAAACTCTGGTGATGCATGCTATCAGCATCTTGGTTACTCGTTACTACGACAGAAGGTAAACAAACACTAAGGGAGAGATCTGATCGCATTAGATAAAAAAGAGGCGGGGAAGCGGATAACAAATATGTCGTCTTCTGCAGCTTTGAGTAGATCTTTCTTTGAAGAAGTTTAGGACTAAGTTTGTTACAACTTAGAAAAGTTATTGACACTAAAATGTAAGAGTATTCTTGACAGTCCCGTGGATCTTCTCAAACTTCCTCTGAATGTGTGTGTGTGTGTGTGTGGGGGGTATTTAGATACATTATATGCACTAGATGCATGGATTGATCGACTAATTGATGGATGAATTATACAATACTGGAGGACAGATGATAGTTTTCCTACCAGTCATTCATCCATATATGCATAAAAAGCTCCATACATATTGTTCATAAAGCTGTAAAGAAAGAACAAGGGAAGGGAAACATTCTTTGCCTATTTGATTAAAATGTGTTGAGGTAAATGTTTCGCTCTCTGATTTGTATCATTTACATATAATGTGTTGCAATTGTGTTGTTTGCTCTTTTCGATACTCTTTGCAATCTTTGTAATATGCTTGAAGGGTATATTATGCAAAGACAAAGGCTACTCATTTTTCATATCCTTTAGTGCCGTTTTCACGAGTTGTCATTGTTTAGTAACGTAAGCTGTCACCGCATTGTGGGCAGTGGATATACGTTATTTATTGTGTTGTATGTTCTAACATAGATATATCCCATTAAAATGATTTATTAGGAATCACGTTTGTTCACTCAAAAAGTTATTCTTTGTCTATACATAATTGCAAATAAATATGGTTCTGACTACTTGTTGATACATTGTATAAAAAGAAATGGGCTAGCAGCAGGGAGGGCGAATCCTACAACATTTTTAGGAAGGTTATTTTTGAAAACTAAAGCTTCCTACAAAACAAACGAAAATACAAGGTCAATAGCGTCAAACCGAAGCCTCTAACCGACCGAGACTTCTCTAATTGGGTTAGCTCATTTTGTTACTTTATTTTTGACATTTGTGTTTTCGTTTTTTATGGCGTGTTCGTTTACCCGTCGGACACTCAATTTTGTCGTTGCCCTCCCTGTTGCTGTGTCTCTCAGCCAAAACTTTTATCGAGACCTATAAGATATCGCGACCGAGGATCAGGTAAATTTATTGTGATAAATCTGTGTGGGGTAGCTTGCGCTTTTGAAAAGAAGTTTCTGAATTTAATAATATCCATATCCCCTGAACACTAAGTCTGATGAATGTTTCGCAGAGTATGTATATCGATTCTATTAAACACAGCTAAAAGATTACAATTGTCTCTGATCACTTAGGTATTTGTGTATATCGCTGAGTAACATGTATAACATTGGTATTTTTGTGTCTGCCTCGGGAAAATATCCGAACTGTATTTGATTGTTTGTCCAGGACTACATCATCATATACTACGAGATTATTAACAAATCCATCGAGGTCATCTACAGATGGGGCTTCATCAATATCGGTGATAAAATCAATAATATCATCGTCTTCATCCGACGACTTCGCTTCTTCATTAAAATCTTTAAGCACATTGTAGCATCGCTGATCATCTACAGACGGTGCCACTAAATACAACTTATCCTACTTGAGCCACCTCGTTATCAGATTAAGCAACAATTGCGTCTTACCAGATCCAGATGGACCTATTATAATTGATCGGATAAAATTTTGTAGCGCTGGATGATGCCTGATTGGCTCTTGCTTTCGTGTCGCCGAGAAATCAATGACATCCATATTGTAAAAATAAAATAAATAAAATGAATTTATATTGTGTTCGTTGTAGAGCATCCACCCCCACCAGTGGATTAACAACAATAATAGCTAAAAAAAAAATAAAATAAAAAGCGTGCAATTACAGGCAAGTGTGTAAAATGTGGTACAAGCAAATACATGTTTATTTCGTCTCGTACGAAGTCAGGTGGTGATATCTCTGCTTCACTGGGAAAATTACCAGGGACTCCATGGGCTAAATACCCAGGAGAAAAACATCTTCCTAGATATAATTATTGTGGTCCTGGGACCCGACTTGATATCCGACTTGACGAACGAGACCAACCAAGACCGGAGAGTATCCAATAAATGCGATTGATCAAGCATGTCACATTAATGATGTCGCGTATAAAAATACGGATTTACAACAACGACATATTGCAGACGTGAAGTTGATACACACGTTAAAATCTGTAAAAAATCAATCTCAGAGAATCATTAGCTAATTGGATGGTAAGATCCGCGATGAAGGGTAAACTAGTGCTAGGGGCCGGTATTTAATCATAGATAACTATTATAATGGAATCGATTTATTATAGCCCAGTGTATCTCCCTTCCATCGGAAGAAGCTGTGATAAGTATGAGATTTAACTCCTCGTTCGTTCTTTTCTCTGGCGAGTCTATGTGTGGGTGTCAAAACAACCATATCAAACTTCCGAAATAATTCAATCGCAAGTGTTGTTTTACCAGAACCTCCGGGTCTATCGAGATAAACAGTCTTATGTCTGGCCACAGGAACATATACCGATGGTACTGATGATAATAATGACATCTGTTTATTTTTATACTATATATCCTTAGATTCAACGTCGGCAGATTCAGAATAACTTAGTATCTGTTATTCTCCATTCGCCCCTTGATTCATCAGTGCCGATATGTAATTGTTTCAGGAGTCCTGCATTTCTTTTATTGGTATAAAATGAATCTGTGGCGACTCTAACCGCGGTATAAGAAAATCTATATATCATCGATAATAAATTTATCGAAACGTACACGAGCATTAAAGATGTTAAATGAGTAAACTGCGGTGAGTCACTATCAGTGTAACTCACAATTGTACCTAATTGAGTTCCGTCCGATAAATTAACATTATTCCGACTTATAAATGTGCTTCTCTCTGTTGTATCAGCAATTATAAAATCGAGTTCAGCATCGTCTATAATTAATCTTGTACAATGTCGTTTATGATTATATGATCCTCCTTGCGCAAATTTACCAATTATTTTTCTGCCAAGATCTTTTGCAAGTTTATTTTGGAGAGCGGTATTTTCCGGATTTTCAGAAGGGAAATATTTCTTTTGTTGTGGTAACCAAACTTGTTTCTGCGGACGATATGATATAATTGCTTCACTTACAATCAACGATATGAATATTTTAACATCAAGCATATATCGTAATAAAACTATTGGAGCCCAACCGCGTTCGCTAAAATGTTTTCCAAACCAAACAGCGAGGACCGGATGAAGGTTTTTCGGTGCAAATTCGAATGATTCAATACAGGCAAATCCACTTAAGTCAAAATCTGGTAAGGGTCCATTTATCGCGACTCTGGTCATCTCGTGTGTTGGATGTCCAAATCTTTTGAAATTCTCAGAACATTCTCCGAATCCAAGAAAACTTCCACGATAACATGCAACCATATCAACTGAGATAACATCCTTATAATCGTATTTAGTATTCCACAATCCGCCGTGTCCGTATTCGATACAACTGCGTTGGACATCTTCAAGAAATTCCAATCGTGTTGGTTTCCATGAATTTTCCTTCTAGCAGCGTGGGCAGCAACTGACGGAACAGTAAAACAGTTACTGAGTAATCGTTCGATAACATCAGAATCGTTCGTGTATTTCAACGCAAGATCTTTCATTTCGTCGTGGAGAGATTCTGTACGATAAATATCTCCATTAGGCCATACAAACTGATCATAGTTCACAGATTCTGAACTTCGAAACAACCACACAGATGCAGAGTCACTCTTGCTGATATTTCTGATAAAATCAAACATATCACCATTATAGAATTTAACAGTTCGATTTTGTGGAAATATTGTTATGTCCGAAGTCCATGCGTTTGCATTATGATCAATAATCTCTATCGAAGCTCCATTTTGTTTAATATTTCGATTCGTATAAAATCTCTCCGGTTAGTGTCTTCACTCTTATTGGAAATCTTAATTTTTTTTCCAGTTCAGCAGCATCTTTGATAGACGTTCCGGTATCTTTAACTGTTTCTGCCCACTCATTTTTTTTACTATCTTAGATCCGTTAAACCGTTTCCTCGTTTCGCGTTTGTGAAGTGTTCTGTAACTCCTCAGCAACACAATTCAAGCGAGAAATTTTAATTGGTAGAGGTTTATCGATGTTAGGTTTATAATTCACTGGATATATCGCATAAACAACTGCCGTTACAGGATATGCTAGTTCATAATAAGGTTTCTCAATTCCATTCAGTATCCCTGGTTTTGAATTTTTATTTAACGTGACGATATTTCCAGTGTGGTGTAATCGAACAGGACCACGTTTGTCGGTAGTTACGGTATCTACGGCTACGATAAATTTTATTCTAAAAGTATATTTTTGTGCAATGTCGACATAATTAATAATTGTCGCTGCTCGCTTATCATACATTGTAGCATCGACAACACCTTCGGTATCTCGTATAATTCTGAATGTTGACCACACATGAGCTGCACCATCATCAAATTCTCTCTTGGCTTCACTGATACAATTGATTAGAGTCTTATTTGTTAAATCAACCAGAGCTCGCCTTGGTCATTCAGGGGTTATTCTGTCGAGATAAAATCTGACTTTAGAGGGCTTAATCGCAGATGATCTCGCAAATTCCTCTGTGTTATAATTAAGGCAAATATATATTTAATTAAACTTTAATTATATATAATGATTCAAGCAAACAATGAATGCAAGTGGCTTATGATTGGTTCTTCAGTTCCTTGTAACAGGGATTGCGTAAATGAATTATGTGGATGTCACATGCAAAGTGCTCGTAGAGAGAGTCAAGGACCAAAACCGTGTTTGAAATATGGTGTTGGGGTTAGAGGAGAAACGCAACTGTGTGTAAAATGCGGAGGTAAAAAAATACAGAGCTGAAACGATATTAGGATAAAACAAATAACGCCGGCAACATCGAATCTCCTATACAAAAAAGCCGAACACTATCTTGCCAGATTTTCACTCCAAAAATAAAATAATAATTTAGACAAATAATATTATTATATAAATGGAGCAAAATGAATTTGTGAAGCATCCCATCATTAAAAATTATGAGGTATCTCGTTATGGAATCATTAGGAACTATCGACTAAAAAACCAGTTGGTGTTGTTGATAATGCCGGTTATCTCAGATTTACTGTTGGAAAGAAAGATATTTATGTCATAAATTTATCTACGAGTGTTTTTTATGGATTAATCGAAGACGGACTTGTGATTGATCACATCAACTGCAGAGACGTGATAATTCTTTGGGTAATTTACGAGCTATTACACAGTCAAAATTGTAAATTTGGTAAAACTGGAAAATATTTCCGAAAGTTGTTAAATCTGTGAACGTGGAGACTGGCGAAGAAATAATATTTCAACCAATGAATGCAGCTGGAAAATATTTTGATACTGTCACACCTTCAGTACAACGTGTCGCTGATAAAATATACAGATCAGCATATTCTAGAAGTATAAACAAAAAATAACATTTCAGTATCTTCCGATTGTGTTAGATGCAGACATTGACAAACCCGAATTTACTTTAACTCAAATTTGAATTTTGTTGTAGTTGTATGCAAAAACACTTCGTGTGAATGGATATAACTCCGTCAAGCAAATCTCTTTCTGGTAGAGTAATTAAGCAGTTATTTGCATTTATTTGTATTTTTATTCAGATTCAGATTTCAGCGTAATTTTATCACCAAAAATATAATATTGAGTAGCATTTACCCCAACAAATTATGAAATCTGAACGATAATTACGATTTTGAGTACCATTTCTCCCATCAAAATTATAAAAATCAGTCCGAAAACAATAAAAATAAAATTTTTATTATAATGCTTATAAATCTTCCAAAGCTCCTCAATCTACTTCAGCTCAATTTTGAATTTTGTTTGCAAGATGAAAGGAGATAACTCCGTCAAGTATAGTGACTATGACGACGCGGATTATTCTGATTCATAATATTTTTAAACAAATATTAAAAATATAAGGAATTCCGAAAATATTAATCCAATTATTTCCGATATTAAAAAATTAAATGAACGGAAATATGATGGGAGATATACACTAGCTGCTGAGTATAGATTCATTAAATTACCTCAGCATGCAGTAAAACAATCTCTACTTTATGTCGATGATGAGGATATTCGAAAATTTGTTTCACTCGCAAAAGCGATTGAGAAAGTTAGATTAGAGTTATCATGCGAATAAGAAACAAATAAAGACTGTAAGTTCATGTGTATTACAGCTGAAGAAATTTATGTCTGATCGTGAAACGATCCATTGTAAACTCGATGACAAAGTCACTGACAAAAATCAAGAGGGATTTCAGATTTATTCAGATTATAATATTTATTTTATTCTAATTCAGATTTATTCAAATTATAATATTTATTTTTATTCTGATTCAGATTTGTTCAGATTATAATATTGATTCAGAATCAGAAATATTCACATTATAATATTTATTCTCATTTTGATTCAGATTCAGATTATAATATTTATTTTTATTCTGATTCAGATTATAATATTTATTTATTTATTCTGATTCAGATTCAGATTATAATATTTATTCTGATTCAGAAATATTTAGATTATAATATGTTTTTATTCTGACACGGATTATTTTTTTTTTATTCCAACAAAAAGTAGCTACGAACACACACACAAACTTATCGCCAAAACTTCATTCTTTAAATCAAGTAAGTCTTCGATTTGTTCAGTAAGTCTAAAATGTATCCGTGACAACAGTGGATTATGAGTCGGATTTATGACATCTCAGATAAACCGGATTAACAGGTACTGAAAAATTCAGGTGGTACTTCGGGGTAAATGAATATAGGATATATCCTTGCTGTGCTTGTCTGGATCTTTCTAGACCTACTTGATAACTTCCATCAATAGCATCACACACCAAATTAACTGAGATCGTTGATGTGAACGCGACAACACCTGGTGATATATGACGACCTCCACCGTATGGATCATTCTTATATCTGAGAATAATCGCTGGAGGGGATATTTTTCTCCACGCGTCTACGATCTTGGGAAAGTATTCATCGATAATATCGTTGACGTTTTTTTTTTTCAGTTCATCGTTGTTAAATCCTGGTAATACAAGTCTTGGTAATTCTGCTTCGGTTATTTTATAATGTCCGAGAAACTCTGCTACCAAGCTCTTCATCACCGTCTGAAATCATTGTTTCAATGATAGGTTTATTGATATACTTGAGATCGGATGCAACCTGGTTTAGATGTTGTATCGTTGCGATGATCTGTTGTTTTGTATCATCGTTGTAATATTGTGCGCCACTGGAAAATAAATTTCGTAGTTTGTTGCTTGCTTGCTGATATTCAGATTTAATTACGTCGGAAAATGATTTAATAAATTCTTCGTCAATGATCGAATTTTCAGTATTGTCATAAATATATAATGTTCTCCACATTGTATGAAGTTTTGTACAATCAGATGCAATAAAATAATGTTTCTCGCCAGATATAGCACCTGTTTCCGTGGTCTTCCATGAGTTTTTCGATATTCTGGAAGTGCGTTGTTGTAAAATATTCTTTTATCTGTGGTGAAATCAACTTGTATACAATTATGTCAGTAACAACGATACGTCTTCGGTATTTTTTAGTTTTACTGTATACTCATAAATGATATTTTTCAGTTGGGTTTGCAACACTTATTTGTATCTGTAATGTTGCGCTGCAACCAAATCAATCGATTGGCTCATTATATAATCTAAATAGGTGGTAGTTTAGCGACTAATTCAAGACAACAATAGTAAATCAAACCGAGGTTTTGTTCTTCGGGTTCCACCAAAAAAGATACCACGTCGTTTTGATCCAGTATTACTAACGCAGGTCCAGAAGATTATTAACTGGAAAACGCCGTGAATCACTGGTTAATATTTTAAATGTTGTAGTACAAAGTATTGAGAATTTGTATATAACGGTAAACTTAGCGCGATGATTGAAGAAACCATTATTTGGATCATATAATGCTGATCCAGACGCTGCTGTATATACTATACTGTCGGTAATTTCTTTTATTTCGGAGAGTTTGATGTCGACGACTGCTGGACTTCCAAAAAATTCATTAATATTTTTATTTATGTCAGAGAGTTTAATATCGATAACTGCTGGAGTTCCAAAAAATCCATTATTGGTTTTATTTGTGTTTCTGAGAAAATTCAAAAACGTTCGTGCGTGATTAGCATAATCAGATCTAAATGTGGCCAATCCATCATTGATTGTCATCAGCGATGTCATTATTGGAATGTTGCTATCATCGACATATTTTTGTGTTGCAGCGTCATCGTTTGATTCTGGTTCTCTAAGACCAGTTATTTTATTATTAGACATGTTCAGAGAACCAGTCATTGTATCGCCAGCGGATAGTAAACGATCACCGATCTCAGTTCTGATCGTGTTGTTGTTGCTGTCTACGTATCTTTTTGTTGCCACATCATCGTCTGATTTTAGTGTTGAGATCGCCATACATAATATCTCTAATTCTTCTGATACGTCCAGCAATTTCTCCCATGAGTGTTAAGATTGATTCCTCCGAGTCTTTAATTTTTCCATTCTTAGTAAATACAGCTAAGTTATTTTCGGTTGCATCTGGAACTCGCAGAATAATATCTGTCAACGGGATATTACTCGTTTTTAATCGTCCTTGTTGATCCTGAAAAACAACAACATCATTTTGGTCCACATCTACGAGACTCAAAAGATTAGCAATCTCGTCCTTGATATGATCAAGTGTTGCGTATTTGGATAATTCACCTTGAGGTTTGAGACTCCGAGCAGATCTTCCGAAAATATCTACCATTGTATATGCACTAAGACCCGTTTAAAACGAAGGTGGATGGCTATATCGTCCGGTGGTATACTCGTGCACGACTTTATGAGGCGGTGTTGTTGGCGATGACACAGCGTCGAGTACAGCAATTATTTCACGGCCACATAATGTTTGTGTTGGTAATGCTGAATACCATACGGGAGTGTTTTGAAGTACGTTAACATATTTTAAAAATTCCTGCGATGGTGCCAGTCCATACAAATTAAAATAAATACTTCCACGTGGATCAATCGCTTATGCAACCCATTGAGTACATGGACCAGAACTTCCATCGAGATTGATGATATCGGTCTCAACACGATTTGGTTGTTTTGGTAATTGATCACGCATGAAAACACCTATGAAGTTTTTGATGTTTAATCGCTTAGCAGCATCAAGTAAATCAAAATTGGGCATGGAAAATATCAACGATGTGTCCCGGCAGTCTTAGACCTTTCCCCGTGGATTGACCGTACCATGAACGAGAGGTTCCTGGCAGTCTTAGACCTTCCTCTTTTTTTTACTAAGTATTTCCCTGAATTGTTGAACGGTTTGTTGCCTCAACTCTGGTATCATTTGTTGCACTTGTTGAGCGGCTTGTTGCTTCAACATTGGTTTCATTTGTTGCACTTGTTGAGCGGCTTGTTGCCTCAACGCTGGTAACATTTGTTTGTGTGTATCATGATTGATGGCGTTATTTGTTGCATGATTGATGCGTTATTTGTTGCATAATTTGTTCACCGATGTTTCCACCGCGGATTTTACCATGGTGGATTTTACTACCGATGGCTTTTTTAGCACCAATCCTAATGCAGTTAGAATAACTCCCAACGCAGCTGCTTTTGTAACAGCTGGAGCCGCTGCAGCAATCAACGCTGGTATAGCTGCAAGAAATGGAAATATACCGTCCATCTTGACTGCGTCTTTAATGGCACCCACAGAAAGATTAAGTTGTACGCCGGTTTCTGATAGTTTGGCGTCATTGAAATGTTTGAGCTGACGTTCTGTCAGTGATATTTTATTTGGACCACCTGCGATCTGTTCTGATTTCAGTAATATTTTCATTCCCGAATTCGTTTTTGATACTGATTGTAGCTTTTTAATCTTCCCAGGAGTGAGAGTAACACTAACATGATGATATGACCTTACAATATCATGAGCTATTTAATTACATGTTTTCGACTGGGGCATCAATGACTCTCATTCGACCACCAACACCTTCAAGCGACATTGTTTTGTCTGAGAGTATAACAGCGATTGCTCTGTAATCAGCAATAGCTCCTCTTGTTACACGAGCTCAAAAGTATATGTCAAGGACTGATTGTCTAACTAAATCCAAATATTCCAGAGAAAAATAATAAATCGGATACAGCGTTGTAAAATCTAGTTGTGATATTTGTAGACCAGAATCGACATTTTGATCACGTCCCATAAATGTCATCAAGCGATGATATGCACGTGCTACATGATTATTTTCAAAATTCAATAATATATCTTAGGATGGTTCTTGATGTCCATTTATTCTCAGTGAAACCTTAGAAATTCCAGGTTTGTCAGATATCATTGTACTATGTAATTGTGAGTTTTCTCGTGCATGATCTTGGAAAGCAACAAATACATGTCGCGGTGCAGAGATACCTCGCTGTTTTGTTATCTGCCATGTGAATAAACCATTAACGGTCCTTTGAACACTGCTTGTGTCCCCCTCCAACCATGATAATGTTGATTTACCGCCACTGTCCATAAAAGAAAGTAACCGTTGTTCTTCAGCTAGTGATGGAGTTATTACTAGCATCCACAACGAAAGTTTTATTAGTATTACTTTACCTGCATCACCAATAGGGCGTCAGATTGCATCATTTCTGCAAAATCCAAAAATATGTGATAGTGGAATTGCGCATGAAAATGTTCTTCTTCCACCTTTCAGCATTGATCGACGTTTTGCGAATCCAAAGTTGAATTCTGGCTTGGTGCTCTGTAACGTCGAAAATGCAGCGCCGAGTCGGGGTATCATTCCAGCTGGTTGTGGATCAGTCGAACTATTGCGTGTTAATTGTACCAAAAGATGATGTCTGTTGTCAGGGTGGTCAGAAGTATCCTTCATAAAGATCATTGACGGATCAGCTGATCTTGAATAATCGTCGCTGTATCTTGCAAGACCAAGTATCGTCGTGGCAACATCGACGTCTTTCTGAATCGATTCAAATTTTCTTCCGTCGATACTATACGCGGCACTGCTAAATAACGCCATAATGCCATTATTAACAAAACCAACCCTAACATCAGCTCCATATTCGGTATTATGTTTTCAAAATTTCACCTGCTACTTCAATGAATGCTTCAGCGGGTAAAAAATATTTGCTTGTATCATGAACTTGCAGCTCGATTCTTCCTCGTTCGACTCATAAGAATAATACTGATAATCACGCACCGATTCATCTTTGATAATTGGTGCGTCCATGTCGAATGCGGGATGAGATACACTTTTGAACATCTTTATTATACTTGTTATCGTCTAACACGAAGACCACTTCCTGCTATCAGACTAGCGGTTATATTTGTTCTTTTTCTGATAGTGGTACACCAGTTAACTCTGCTAATTTTTTATTTGCAGCTTGATTTATTATTTTACTAACATTTGCAGGCATAACTTCGGTGCTGGGTAATTTTACTGGCTGAGGTCGGACCACCTGCGGTTTTCGTCGTATTAATAGCGCTAGTCTATCCTTGATTGCTGAGAATGCTTTACCGGCAACATCACCAACAGAACCAATATCCTTGATGGCTGAGGATGCTTTACCGGCAACATCACTAACAGCACCAATACCTTTATCACGAACAACGTCAATAGCTTTCATTCCCAGTTGCTTTACAATCGGTATTGCTTTTGGGGCTATCCTTCTAAATTGACCCTGAACAATATCACCGAGGCCATATCCGTAGAACGCTTTGTATACTGGTAATCGTGAATTTATCACCCTGACCATGATAGATCCACGGTGAGCATTATGTATGATCATCTTATTTTCTTGTCACTGATCTAATTGTATACCCTTAATCACTGCGGTAATCATCGGCGATTTCATCAATAAGGGGCCGATAAACATTAATATCCATGATACCGCCTGTAAATAATCTCTGACAAATAGCAGCTGCTTTATTAATGATTACTGGGGAATTTTTACCGGCTCGTTTTCCGCCAATCAGAATTCCTCATCTGTCCACGTCGGCAAGGACATTATTGGGACATGGAGTAATAACACCACTTCCTCGAGTGACCCAATCGCTCAGACCACTTCCAGTTGTTTCTTTCTTTCTTTGCGAACGTGATTCCCTCCTTTGTCTAATTTCTTCATATTCCAAATCTTTTTCTTTTTGTTTCCTTGCTCGTTCAACCTCTTTAAGTTTAGACTTCATTTCTTCTTTTTTTTCTTCTGTTACTTGTTCGATATATTCATCTACTGCCTGGACAAAAATATTAAAATTATTAATATCTTCCGCAGTTCAGATTTGCTGAGTATCAGTAGCGACGCGATATACATCATTCACCCAATTGGCAGATCTCAGTTCTAATATATTCGAGTTTTACATAATTATCTCTATTATAATATCCAAACGCGGCAATATCAAGTAATTGGGTTCGGTCCCTGATTCAGGTGTGAATTTATCCATGATGTTAATTCTGACTCTTGGAGGAGGTTGTGGCTGAGGAGTTTGCCCAGGTGGTAGTTGAGCTGCTTGAAGACGGCCAGCAATATCAACAGGCAATGTTTCAAGAGCTTTTTGTGTTGCCTCAGTTGCTGTAACAATTTTCTTTGTTGGTTCGACAATTGGTTTAAATAACTTTTCTGTACCCTCTGTAAATTCCACCTGAGACTCCTGACGAGCTTGTAGTTGTTGCTTGACAGAATCGTGGACAGGGAGATATTTCTTAATTGCCTCTAGTCACTGTCGAGCTAGTTTAGTTGTGTGAGATTCTATTATTGATATAATAATGATTTAATTAAGCCACTCCCACACAGCAGCAGGGAGGGCGACGACAAAAATTGAGTGTCTGACGGGTAAACGAACACACCATAACAAAAACACAAATGTCAGAAATAAAGTAACAAAATGACCTAACCTAATTAGAGAAGTCTCGTTCGGTTAGAGGCTTCGGTTTGACGTTATTGATCTTGTATTTTCGTTTTTTATAGGAAGCTTTTTTTTTCGAAAATAACCCTCCTAAAAAGTTGTAGGATTCGCCATCCCTGCTGCTGGTCTAGTACCAACATCTGATGCCAATTAATATGTTCATAGCCAGAAATAGTGCTTTATATATTGACGAGAGTAGTGGCATATGCCACATGGGGGCAGTAAGGAGCCCTCACATTTAACTAAACATTTATGGGGCATAAAGGGCATTTAACATGGAAATGGCACTTGGGGACATAAGTGGACTTTAACATGGGAATGGCACATGGGGGTATAAGGGAAATTTAACATGGGTGAATGGATTAAAAAGGAATGGGTAGGGGTTTTAAGGGGAAGTTGAGAACATAGACACAAATAAAACGCTTATACAACGCAAAGACAAACTTTTTTTGCGGCAATTGTAGAACATTATACCTTTTCGAAGCAAGTGAAAGCCAGAAAAGGGCCATTAGGTTCTTCAATTTACTTCCTCCTGGTCTCCATGTATTCCACCATTTCCTCAGTCTTCTTCGTTTCTTCATTCTTAGGTATCCAGTCTGGATGACCCATAACTCTAATTTTTCCTGAACCGTCATCAATTTATTATTCAGTCTTTCAAAGTCTTCCTTTTTCTTTCTATTGAACTTTTCTTTGTTCTCCTTCGCCCAGGTAGCCTTGATCTTTTTGACTTCCTCTTCCATTATTTTCCTTACAGGGTTCGCAGCTTTGTTTAAGGCGGCTGATCCCTTTCTCAGAGTACTTATGGGTGTGTAAGACCAATCTACGCAAGCCTCTATTTTTTCTAAAAAATATTTTACTCTTACCATGCAATCCAACTCCTCCTTCAATTTACTCACTCTACAATGTTCAAATGTAACCAGCCCTTTCAGCTCCTTATCTTTCTCCTTCACCACCTCTTTGACAAGTTCCCTTCCTGCTTTTAGAGCTCACTTCCCTCTCAAATAGTCTAGGGTGACTGGGTACCCACAATAGACTGCTATCTTTTCTACAACTTGCTCCAAATGCACCATTCAATCCCAAGCGTCTTTCCAATCATTCATTGAAGTCATTTAGGTAGGTGTTGACTAATCAACGAAGGTACCCCGAATGACGAGAACTCCGATTTATATGCATAAGGCACGAATGTGAATGAAAACATCCACTCACACAAAATACATATCACACACAACACATCCAAAAGAGATGGTAGAGCGGACCTAAAAAAAAGCCATCTTTCAACTTTTTCACAAACACACTATTACCAACAAACTCACTATAATCCGCATAAACATTTACTGGAGAGGGAAACACTTTTTGAAGGACAAAGATAAATATATCCACATACCAAACATACCAATCACACAGTATCAAAGAGACAAGGGTAGTAAGTGTTTAGAGACACATCACTAAACCTCGCATTCAAACATACATTGGGTACGAGAAAGGGTGTTTTTTGTTGGGGTAAAAAACAAAACTCATACAGACATAAACACAAATAAATTTTGTGGCAAATTGATTAGTCTCTCTTTTCAAGATACTAGAGATCCTGTTGGCTCTGAAAAGGGACGAGTTTTGTTTGCTCCAGTACACGTAGCACCCGCACCTCCCAGGACGAGCTCCACAAACACATCGTTGGTTACATCTATCTCTACCACGTGGATTAATGGTGATGGGGATTCTTGATGGGGGCCTGTGGGGCATCAGAACCCCAATCTTCCGTTTTAGGGATTCAGAAGAATCTTACCCTCAGCATTCCACGATGTGCCTATGGATGATGTCTCTCCAATTCCAGAGTCCATTTCTCAATTTGAGGGACAGCGATCAACTGTTGTGTTCGTTGGCGCTGTGGTGGTGTCATTATAGCAGGCTACATCTCGCTCGCCTGACTTATTATCAAATGGGGCAGTACCGTCTTTTTCTTTTCTTCTTCATCCTCTTTCTGTTGTTCTTCTAGATTCGTTGCTTCCTGTATTAAAGTTCATCCAGGAGGCGACGAACAAATTTCAGATACATTTGGAGCTAAAAAAAATGTCTGATGATGGCTCATCTTTTAGTGTTGACGCATTAACGTTGGGAACCACGATTGACGAAAGCTCTGCTATATATGCCTAAAGTACAGACGTGAAGGAAAACATCTCCTTGCCAAAACACATATCACACACACCATCCAAATGAGATAACAGCCTAAACGAAACGCTTTCTCAACGTTATTTGATATAAACACACATTGTGTGAGGAAATTGTTTTTGAGGAACAAACAAAAGACAAACACGCATGCACCAGACTTATAAAGAAAACACACTCTCACAAGCAAGGATAGTAAGTGTTTATAGACACAATACTATACTCTCACATACAAACACACACACATATACATACATATATACAAGGAAATTGTTTGAAAGACATACAAATACCAAAACATTTAAACATACAAAACTAAAATATTTGGAAAATTGATCAGTCTGTTTTCTAGAGATCTCTTTAGCCCTATAAAGGGCTGTTTTGTTTTGGAAATCCCTTAACGTCTGGCAGGATTGCCCCTTCTCGCTGCAGACATTCCCGTAGGATACGGCCTGCTTATCCGAAGGAGAAAGAAAACTCCTTCGTGTCAACTCGACAATCCACAAATCTTCTCTCTACCAGCTGTTTCTTCTCTTCCTTTTGATTCTTTCTCTGTTGCAGTCTGTATCTCTTGGTCCACTTTTCCTTTTCTTGCTTCACTTCTTCATGGAAGATCTCTTCTATCAGGTCTTAAGTCATTTTTATAATATCGGCATTCTCCAATTCCTCTGCCTTATATTCTAATTAGGTTTCGCCTGACATGATGCAAATGAGCGTAGGCTTCGTTAAGCTTAGATAACTTCGAAGACATGTTACTGGTTAAGGAGTCAACGATGGGTGGACAGATTGGCAAGCGCACCGCTTAAGCTGCCTCATGCGCGGACTCGATGGAAAACATTCCTACGATTTGGGAACGCAAAATTGATAAGATGATCCAGAGGGATAGAGAGAGGTGAAAGATCATATATACATACAGTGTTAATGAAAACAATCTGTTCCTATAATCTCACGTTATTGAGTCGAGTCGATATCGCATTTGTTTTACATAAAGTCAATGATGTCGTCTTCCAAAGGAATGACTCTCAGTAATATCGCGGCTGTGTTTCACACCACTTTGTGCTCCACCACATCGAAGTACACAAATATCGAACTAAAAATTTCGTCCAGTTCCACAGGGTAACGAAAGATCTTCGTTGTTGTTGGTGTATTTGGAATTCGGGGCTATTTTAAATCATCAATATCATATCAATATTTATATTTATATTTAATATCAAACAAACTGGGATAAAAAGTGATTGACAACGTTTTGGCCTCCTAAAAATTCAACTATAAGCCACGAGCTATATTACGGTACTTGATCAGTACACTTAGATTAGTTTTGTCCAGGCTTGGCCAAACGAAGCGTCTAAAATACTGGCAATCGTTTCCACCTGATGTTGAGCGCTAAACCAAAAGTCGGCATGAATTTTCATATGATAGATGCGAAACGGCTAGCGCTGGTCTTTTGAATTCGTAAAAAAAACCCAGGATCGTTTTGCATCTTGCACTTGTTATTTCAGGATTAATACGGTAAACCTCGTTTGATTTCTATTGACATTCTGGACTTGTATGGGATAATAGTTTCTATCAAAGCGACTTCCCAACGCGCTTAGCGACCCAGCTGGATGGCTTCAGGTTATTTGG
Source organism: Megalonaias nervosa (assembly GCA_016617855.1). Taxonomy (NCBI): domain Eukaryota; kingdom Metazoa; phylum Mollusca; class Bivalvia; order Unionida; family Unionidae; genus Megalonaias; species Megalonaias nervosa. The sequence continues at coordinate 153,395 of JAECUM010002418.1, forward strand.
CCGTGAAATAGCACAAGTTGTTAATGGGAAACACACCCATGGAACTATCAATGGGCCCTGTTAAGTAAATTTGGTTATTTATAATTCGAGGGTTCAGATTTCCGATGAGTTACTCGAGGGCAAGAGAGTTTGCAACGGATCAAAAAGAGGGCTGTTTGCTGCTGTTTTTGGGGTGACTGGCGTGGGCCGCAAGGCTCTCATTGTTACTGGAAAAGTTCAGTGGTAGAAGGTAACCGATGCAACTGCTGAGTACAATGGTCCACAATTGTTTTTCACCTTGTTGCAAGCTCAGATTGGCAATGGCGGCACCGAAGACACAATACACCAGAAAGATCTGGCCGAAAAAGAAGATTTGCGTTTTAGGCACACATTCTCCGCACCACACACACAATGGTAGCTTTTATAGATCTTGAAGAGAAGAATTCTTAGAAGACGCGGTCGCTGCTGCTTATGTGTTGAACGGCATGATGATAACTTCTTTTTATAGTCGATGACTTGCGAAGCATCGATCCAAGAATCAAAACTTGGGGAATATCCGTTCCAACGCACTTTCACTTCTTCCACTCGGAGTTTTCCTATTTTACGGGTTCTTCGATAGATAATGCTTTCGATGTCGTACACGTCATCTTTTATTTTGGTCGCTCATATCTCGAGCACGTAAAATATTCCTTTCAGCACTTCGCCGTTCATACCTTACAATTTATAGACAGGAGGACGACGGCCACGCACTCGTCCAGTGACACGAAATAATTTGATGGTCCAGTTAGGTAAATAACTTTTGTCCAAGGTGTCTTTGTTTTTTACTATGTGCCCCCATTCTACCGTCGTTAACAATCCACGTTTCTTGGAGGCAGTAAGAGACGTTCCAAACGATCGCTCAAACACGGACACTTCGGTGTCGGGGGTCACTTCTTTGGGGGCGCATCCAATGCTATGATGGTATTTTTGTATGTAAGCTTTAACCAGATGCAGTAAGATTTCGATGCACTTGAGCGTGTGTTGATGCGGAAAATATTTCCTAATGCGTTCTATTAAAATGTGTTGGAAACGTTCCACGAAGCTAGGTTGTTTTCGGAATACTCGGTGGTGAATAAAATGGATGTCTCTCTTCTTCAATGCATTTTGGAACTCTTTTTTCTGACTGCCATCATAAGGGTGACGACCGTTTTGCTTCAAAACCAGTTTTAAAGCTCTCTCGGAGATCGTTTCAAAAGTCAAAGGTACGACCCAGGCAAATTTGGAAAAGACATCGATGACACAAAACAAATATTTGTAATCGCCATTGTACGTGGTCAAATTATAGACATCGGGTAAATCGGCTTGCCAATGATTATCGATGCCCTCCACTTGATTACATTTCTGGAAAATTATCGTCAAATGGGTTTGTGTAACGTGTACGTGGCTTGTTCTTGCAACTATCGGTTTGACCTGAGGTAAACATAAACTTTTCAATTAGGTTTTGGAAGCACGATACAATTTTTGAAGATTGTAGTAAATGCTGGCTAAAAGGTTCTCCATATGGTTCTCTTCAGTAAGTCATGCTCTGTTCTCTGATGCTGTACTTGCTTTCGTGGGGTTTGGAAACTGCTTGGCGTGTCCGACGTGCCACAGGAGTAGAAGACCAGGGTGATGGTGGTGGAAAAAGGTTAGTTTTTTCTTGCTTTATCTTTTTCACTTCAGGCTTCCCTTCTTTTCTTTTTACTTCTGCCGAAGAAGGAGTCGGCATCATATTTTTAACCCAGTTTTTGAGTTCTTCTCTTTGGGGACAGGAGAAAGAGGTCAACAAGGACACTGCAATCTTACTAGGTATGAGAGCCGAAGGAATTTGAATGATTTCTCGTGCGTATTCTTCCACAGGCATCCGTGTGGACGCGTCTGTCTTGGTCACTGGGGGTGGTAGTGATTTGATTTTCATCATTGCCTTCTTTCATAGTCGGTTTAGCTGTTTCGTTCTCTATTGAATGAGTTGAAGACGCTGAAAGATTTGACCGTACCGTTGCGATCCATCATCAAATGAAATTCTTGTTGTACATGTGACATTTTGGTTAGATTAGAATTGGGAGGTAAACCTTGCCAACGATGGAATTCTATCTATCATTTGTAGGGCACAAAAGTCAGCTTTCGTCTTTCCATGAGATTGTAAAGTACACGTATGATGTCTTTCCAGAAAAGAGGAGTAAACTAACACCGAAGCGAATCGCGTGACACGCATCTTTTTATACTGGAATTCATCTCCACTGATTGTCCGTACTTCGTATCATCTTCATGATGGGTATCACTCGACGTTGAATGTTTTGGAACTAAATCGTGACAGTTCCTGCTTGGATAAATCCACTAAAATGCAGTAAACTTTATAACATTTCCGATCTCTCTTGGACCTTAATCTTGGGGAAGGGTACGTTTTTAGTGGCCGCCACTACCGCTAAGGAAGAAGAAGAGGATGTCGCAACTGGAGAAGCTCAGTTAGAAATGGTTTCCATTTTTTCATTAAATTGGGAATGGCGCGTGTTAAATCGGGTTTGGCTGGCATCACTAGCAATGGTTAAGAAGAAGAAGTTCCTGGAGACACGGTCATCGAAGGACGTGGTTTGCGGGAGTACAATTGCATCCGAGTAGCAGCACCTCTCTTTCTGGTAAAAGATCGTGATACCAGCCAGAGTAGAAGCTGTTTTCTTCTTCTTGGGACTTTCCTTTTTCTTGGAACGTTTCTTTCTCTGGGGATGTAACCTGGCCGTGCCACTCTTCTTCTTTGGATGTCTTTGGGGAGAGAATTTTTTTTTTCTCGAAGACTGCTTGTGCATCAGGATCCCATTTTAAGAGGAAACGAATACTAACACATCCTAGAGAACCACTACCTCCAGGTTTGAAAATGATTTATTTTTGGTTTGAGTATCGATTCTGGGATCTGCCTGTTATGGAAAGAACCTTTATGTTTATAAAACAAGCGTTTGGTTAGATGATGGATGTAAATGATGTCTTGAAGTAATTGACGTGCTGTCAGCATAAACCACGAAAGACTCTTTTGAAACTGGCCTCTAACATACAGGCACGCACTTGTGGAGTTTGTCGCGACTGATGCCGTACAAGATGCGAATCAGTTTGACAGTAAGATGAGATTGAAAGACAGTCATGTTGATGACTACGAGACAGAAAAGAAGTGTCAGAGGTTTTTATAGTTTTGTCATGCCGTTGGGGACGTGTAAATGACTGGCCCTCCCTCTTGGCACCAGTCGTGAAACAGATGGGTACGAAATCGCAAATAATCGGGTGCAGTGTGTTTCAAATCGTTTAACTAATTCGGTGTTGCCTGAACTACTCCGTCCAGCAATCAATATGTTAAAGGGATGGTGAAGATACGATTGCCTCCCAATTGGACGATCTCACATTTCGTCAATGACTTTGAGAGCATTTGAGGTTGAAGAGGAAGATGTAGGTGTTTAGAATGTTGAGAATGACATAGACAAGGCAAGAGAATTTACACTTTCACGACACGTTTATTGAGTGTTCAAAGGTATCACTTGACATGAAATACAAAAGCATCTAAGAGTCAAATAATAATGTGCATCAATCAAAAACAAATTTAAAATGACCAAAATTCAATACAAACATGTCATTGTAAAACATTATCGATGAATATGTGGTGTCCTTGAATGTCTAGGGATACACTATAATGTTCTTTGAGTCTCTTCACATTCACAGTCTCTAATTTGTCCTCCCCGAATGGTCTTTCGTTTGTGTCGATGTAGATGACCGTACTGCCGTCCTGAATTTGTTTTTCCTCTGTGTAGGATTCTTCTACCACTGTTGCTAACACAAGTTTAAATGTCACATTGTTCACTTTGGGTTTTGAGTCAATTCCATTTCTTGGATCTATTACACAAATCTTTAGCATAGTCAGCCACTTCTTGCGTCCAACACTTTTCCAATCACATACATCGTTCCAATGTTCGTGTAACCAACAAGCTACATCTTCGTAAGCATCTGAAGTCGATAAAGTGTCACCAATCTTTTCTTCACACACTGGTAGAAAAGTATCGATGAGAAAGCGCAACGCTGTTAACACTATGAGCCTCTCGTGCACATTTAAAAGTGTAGTAGTCATGATATCTTTGCGCGAACTACTCGTAAATAGTCCACAATGGAATCTGCTGGCAAACGTAATCCCCAAAACGTAGTCATTAACATGCATACCATATGTCGGAAACTCAATGGAAACCAATGTTGTAAAATATTTTGGTATTCTTCTAAGTTCTGAATACTGTCATTGACTTTCTTCCACGAAATCTGTTGCAACATTACTGATAAAGATCGTTGCATGACGTCAAGCTTGTATACCCTCGTTTCTATTGGTGATAGAAATAGTGTCCTCCAAGAGTCAATGTTCTTCTACTCGCCGTCGCAGGGTCGTGGTCAATATTTGTTCATTTGTTTATATTTGTGACGGAAAAAGTACACTCCCATAACCAGTGTTAGTATAATTTGGAAATAACAATAGTTTTAATTTAGATGAATGCGTTTGCGTTTCACTTGTAATTTGACAATCTCATTGTAAGTCCGTTCTCTCTGGTCCAGAGCTAGATTCTGAATATCCTCTTCTAAATTAGTCTTTCACAATTCCACGCTGACCCACGTTCCTGTAAAAGTGCATTCTTCCTGGGTGTGATGACAATGTTTATCTTGGTTACTGGTTTCGGCACAGGTACAACACAAATTTAACATCAACTTTCCATGGCAATAGTAGGGTAAGAAGGAATGGTACAAGTGGGTGGGAGGCAAGACTTTGTATTTGATCAAGCCTTCGTATTGACGAATGTTTTTCACGTCGATGTGTTCTGTCAACATTTCATGGTGTCCTGTTGGAAAGTGACAATATTTGCACACCCAAGGTTAACGAACACACGTCCAGGTATTTCAGTTTTTCTCCTTTGTCCTCGTCCGCGATGTACAGCAAGCATGTGACCTTCGATCGTCCTCCATATAAACTGTCGCGTGGGTACAGAGCGTCCACCACGTTGTAATTTTCTACGATGCACTTAAACTCGGGACTGGTTTTCAAGCGTCGATCGTACTAGTGCTCTCACATTTCAGCCACTTGGTATCCTTCTTGCACTAACTTTAGGCGTCATTGGTAAGTTTGCTTGTACGATTCTTCTATTTGCCCTACTTTTCGCACAAATAATGCAACCAGCGCACACCTTTGGTCGAGTATCGACGTTAGATGAATTCAGAAGCTTGAGGGCATTATGACAGCTAGGGTGTTTTCGGGCATGAATCGGTTGGGGTACTCTAATGAGCACGCTTTGGCAATGATACAGGCTTCCTTCAAATGATAGACCCCTTCCGTGTTCTATAAACCGTTGTCAAACTTTTCCACAACAACGCCGTCAAATATCCATTAACATTTCGAAAGTGTCCAAGGCGTGAGAGCGGTACCAAGCGTAGAAAACGTCTCGTTTTTCAGTGCGCATATTGTCAGAGTCGTAATGGTGTGCGTCAGGCAAATGCGGTGGGACTGCGTGCTGATTGGTTTGGGTATTTAAAAAGTGTGAAAAATATCCTTTGGCCATTTCTGTAATTCCGAACTTTTTAGGCATTCGACTCAATGGTGACGAATATGACATTGTTTCTTTCCTGGACAAACGTGTGCTCTTGCATTCTTGGTGTTTATAAGGTCACAGTCGCAGTAGTTGACAAGCACTGCTTGTGTAGTGCGATGTTGATGGTAACACGTAAGACTGACAAAAGGTCCTTGGCAAGCTGAGCAATGGATTCATTCTTTTCAGGAATGCCACAAGCAGTCTCTTTCGATAGGCTAGCCTGCAGTAACAGGAACTCAGCGTCTTTTCGTTGTTTGGGTCGGTCTGATTTTCGAATGCTCTCCCAGTCACTTTTTCATTCTGCAGTGTAGATCCTATAGGCATTCGTTCGATCCACGACGATGGATGGGGCTAAACATATCTGGTCTTGAGTGTTGTTTGTCTGGACGATGCTGTGCTTGGTGTTGCGAAGTCGTCCACCAATGAGACTTTTCTGCGTCCTCTTCCTTTCGGAGGGGATACGTGGGTCATGTAAAGTGTAGTTTTGCCATCAGTGATGTAAAACTTGTCGTTGGATTGCTGAACGTGTTGAATCTTCTCGATGACTTCGTTTTTCAAACAACTCATGGCCTTGACACGATGAGCTTTAACTGCATTATACCCTTGCCGCGGCTAGTTCTTACTTCTTCACCAGCTACTATTGATGATTTGATAATGATCGCTGCTGCTACTGTTATCTCAGGAGTGGTCACCGTAGAGATAGTCATGACTGGGTTGCAATTTTTGGCATGGGAAGGTCTTTTCTCATAGTTCGAGTTGAAGAAGTCTGATACATTTTGCTCTGTCAAAAAATCTGATAACACAAAGTTTGACTTTCATTGTCCTTCCTCTCTCCTTCACATTTTCTCTTCTCTTCTTCTACTCGTTTTCTTCTTTCCTCTTCTTGCTGTTGCTGTTGAATGACAAAGACTTGCTCTTTTATTTGTGCTGTTACAAACATGTCTCTAGTTCTTCCTTCTGTCTCTGTCTAAAATCCTCTACCCAAGGTAAGGAAGGAGAAGGCGGTGAAGGTACTGGTGCAGGTACAAATTCTTATGAAGAAGAAAGAAAATGTGCTAAATTTCAATTAAAATAATGTTTGAAGAGGGTGCAGATGTATGGTCCTAATGCCAGGCGAAGTTTGAGGAAGAAAATAAGATCGATAAGATGCAACGTATGCTAACTCAATCGGGTTAACAAACCCCACGGCCCTTTTCAGGGCCCCTCACTTTGCCTCGAAAAGATATACTCTTTCACTCTTGCCAAAAACTTTGTTGTCTTTGTGTTATATAAGAGAGTGTTTGTGTATGTCCATGTTTTCAACTTACCTTTAACTCTTACCCACTCCCCATTGATCCCATCAAATTCCCCTTATGCCCCCAAGTACCATTCCCATGCTAACACTAGGTGTCTGTTTCACTAATAAACGTTCCATTGTTGAGGTATTCATGTGAGACGATGATTTCTGTATGCAGAAATTCCAGATTTACTGTAATGTATTTGCCTTTTTTATTTGCAACAGTTGACTACAGAAGACATAAACAAATTTTATTTAGAGTCGGAATTGCATCACGTAAGAAGCATTAGCTCCTTTGAGCTATTTTACCGCGTAAAAATGGTTCGATAAAGTTCTGTCATTTGGGAGGCTGGTTTATGACGACATTCTTCTGTGAACAGAGGTGAGTTTATTTAGTTATATAAGTTAACAATTAAACCACTCTTGTATATAAGGTGGACTCGATGTTACAGTTATACCGCTCACACCTCACCCACACACCCACTATCAACTAACCAATACCCTTAGTTGTATTTGTTGTTGTCGTTATTGTCTTGGGGTTTTAAGCCATGTTTCAGACCATGATATACAATACATGGCGTAACGAGCCCCTGTAGTATAAATTGGCCATTTGCACACAGACATTACCATTTTTCCCAATTATCTTTCGGGAATCGATTCGAGAAATGGCTGCCAAAATGATGATAGTAATAGTAAAAACAAAATGTTCCAGAAGGCAGAGTTAGGACATTTTTTCCATTATCGCAGCCAACCAGTAATGAGAATACTGCACAAGAATTTTGTGGGCTTATATGGACCAATTAGAATCACATAGAGTGATATGTTAACATGTTGTAATATCGAAAATATTAAAGTGTACACACTATATGTAATGTGTGCCGAATATGTGGTAAACTAATATACATGACTGAAGTTTTGATAATTAGGCTGATATGTTCAAGAGTTTTAGAGATGTTATGCTCAAAGAATATAAGGTCGATTCATGTTATTATAATGAAGTTTAATAGTTGTATTTATATTCGAATGTAGATGATCTAATTAAATTTGTAGAAAATTCCATGAATTTGTATATTTTATTATTTAGTTTTTACAGTTGCTTAACAATTGGGACTTCCACTTTTTGAATGTAAACCTCGTCAGAACAATTAAACGAAACAGACAATGATGTCGACAAAGGAAATTAAATGTCCCGCTTTTTGGCACTTATATCTGAACAAAGACGAAATAATAAATAAATAAATGCAAAACTACTAAATAAATAAATAAGTGAAAGCAGAACTTAATACTCATCATAAATCTCGAGGCATATAAGTTCCGTTGAAAAGATAATCATCTTAGTTTTCTGCTTTGAACAGCATTTAAACACCCCAATGTAGACACATTCTTTCTGTTAATGACATGTTAGTATCTTCACTTGGATGACGGAATTTCATTAAAATTTATGAATTAATATCTCGCTTGTTTGTATTTTTCGGGCCAATCAACAAAGTAAACTATTATCATACCCATAATAATATTTATAATTTTTTTTTTAAAGAGAACTTTTATAAATATATTTTTAAAATAGCTTTGTTAGAGAAAGACCTACTATCCGTTAAACATAATGGAATGCCAGGGCATATCTCAAAATAACCCTCTCTGTCTCCCATTTTCGACAAACATACTTTAAAAAAAAAAAAAAAATTTGCACTTACGCCTGCCTGGAACTTGCCGTAAAGTTATGTAAAATTGTGAGTAGAAAAAAGTACGTAATTACTGTTAGTGAAACACCCGTAATCAATGTGGCACGTAAAAACATAACAAAAATCTTGGGCTTACGTTGTTTTGTGAAACGGTGTCATGGAAGATGTTTTGCTTTCCTCAGCTTTCATTAATTATACTGCACGTAATTCCGAGATCGGAATAGTTTTTTTTTTCTTTGCTATGCCTGTGTTAACTAGACTAAATGGACAATGTTGCTTCTCCAAAAGGTTTTATTTTTTATTTTATCAATGTATTTTCCTCATCGGGAGTTCAGTCAATCGCATATTTTGTGTGTGACTATCCCATGTTGGTAAATGACAATATTAAAATTCAAAATCACCAAGACTTGTAGATCATCATTCACAATATCTTGACCAGTCATTCAGACTATGCAGAAAATTAGCAAACAATAATTTGAGATTTCTATAAATTACAAATAATGGCAAAAAAGCTATACTGTATTAAATTTACCAGTTTCCAGGGATGTGATATGAATATTTCATGGTTAACATAAAACAAACTATGTCTGTATCACGAGATAACGTGTACATGTTGACGAGCTGGACCGGATTAAAATTTGGTAGAAGGTTGGTATGTTACAAAGTAATATACAAGGGAGTACAAATGCTGGTTTATTGATTTCAGACTTTAAATCATATTTCTGCAATGTTCTGTAAATGATGCGTGACGGTGGAATGACTTGCATATTTGATTTGAATATATGCACAAGGTTGTATTTGGCGAACTTGACAGTACAATCTTAAGATGTCGCAAATTTTACAAGGTCAGTATACAATAATCCAGCAAACACAGTAGTTGAAATTGCTGGACAACAACGTTCGATTTAAAAGAACACATGATGACACAGTATCAAGTCTAAAGTATTATCTAACTATTTTATTTAGTTCCAGGATGTTGAAGACATCTTTACTGCAACACTGAATGTCCAGTTGCTTACTCAAATATCAGTGATTTGAGGCATCAAATTAAAAGCGAGAAAGAGAAAGATAAAAAAACACGCTCAGTTAAATAATGAATAACCGAGCAGAAAACCTATACATTACACAAACAAGTGAGAAAATGATTACCTACAGAAGTGTCTATATCAGTCACGAGAAGAACCGGTGGCAGGCAGACAAAGCTTATATGCAATATGACATGTTTCAGTATCATCACATACTGTTCAAAAATTAATGTAGGTGTTAATATTTTCCCTGACAACAAGTTTACGATACATAAAACCATTATGGTAAATTTTCACCAATACATAACATTTAATGTGAAAGTAGACAACTATGTTGTTGATTGTGGCGATATCTTTCAATTACCGATAAATATGGCCATGGATAATTTGATCTGTTCAAACATTTTTTATTATGATAAATAGTTAATAATTGGTTATTTCGTCAAGTTTAGTATTTTTTCTTCACCTCTTCCTTTGTTCAATTCCTAAAGCATTTAAAAATGTTAGAAAAAAGCAATTTGTCTGACATACAAATTATACTATATCTAGGATATGAATTAGAGGTAGTCTCCCAAATAAAAACTCTAATAGAGTTTCACCTTGTACTTATCCAGATCCTTATTATGTTATAATGATTGGGCTTAAGTTTGAATGTAGACTAGTCATAAATGAATGCTTCTTTGAAAAGTCATTTTGGTTGGTTGAGAGTCTGATACCGCAGTTCACAGTGCTATGCTGTCAAGACTATGATTTAACATAATGAATCTGGTGCTTACGTACCACTACCTTAAAATATCGTGTCTGCTGAGAACAGGTGCCGGTAATTTTGTGATCCATATTTAATATGTCGCCAAACTTCTAGACTGCTACACTTATTCAAATTACAGGGATTAATTAAAACAATCAGTAAGAGCTAAGAAACTTCTTTTCACCTGGATCATTACGAAATTGCACAGATACACATTTAGCTCCATATATTGTTAAAGCCCGATGCTTCCGTTTGTTCTCAGTAGATTGTCACCATATGATCTTGAGAGACCAGACCATAAGAATATTAGTTTAAAAAATCTGGTTATTTGCAAAAGTAGAATATGAACTACATAGCTATTTGATGTACATAAAACTATTAAACTAATTAATAATTTTCAACACGTCTATCAAAAATACCAATAAACTTCTGCGTCTTGGAAATAAATTCTTTTCAGTAGGTCCAATTGTTACGTGTAGGCTCGTACAAATGTAACAGAAGAAAAGAGTGAAGTCAGCAAGCTTTGCATATTTTAACAAAATAATTTATTTCCCTAGAAAACAATGTAAAAATTGGTAAATAGGACTTACAGTTTTTGAATATAATCCAAAATTTGATCCTAAGAATGAAAATACAAGTCCTATCACTAAATAGTTCTATTAGAATCCAGGTTCGAATCTCGACTACGTACAATTATGGAAGGCGATGACGTCAGATGTGGTCCAATGTACGAATATCAACAATTCCTCAATTGAATCACAGTTTTTGATTTCGAATAATTCCAGAATAAATTTCCATGAATATCTTTCAGAATTTTTATAAAAAGTCAACTTGTTTAATTTCCAGGAGAATAAATTATTGAATCCAAAAAACAGATGAAAAACAAACAATCTGGCAACAAATAAAAATAACACCTTGTTCCTTCAAGATGTTAAAACGACTCTGACAGAAGAATATTAAGGATGCGTATTTAAACCCCAAAAACATCATTTCAAGTCTCGCGAGATGGGTCATGTGGTCTCTTACTACAAGAAATCCATCAAGTACGCCAGTGTAGCCCCACTTAAAAACCAATAGTAAAGAAACATTGTTTACACATTGTGATCACGCAAGGAAAGTATGGCCCTGACACTGACCAATCATTTTAACTGCCTGTTTACAAACTTCCCAAACCTAAGATGAACTAGGTTAACTAAAAATAATTCTCATGTAGCACGTTTTACGTCTTAGATAAATAACATTTAGTAAAAGAAAATATCGAATTACTGAAAAAGAATTTCGAATCCGATAAAAATATTCATTACAATAAAATGTAATGAAACAAAATTAAAATAAAAAAGAATTTTAAAACTAACACACAAGCAGTTTAATTACATATACGTAACACAATGTTGTGCAGATTGTGTTGTTATAGTAGTAAGGATAGAGGCCGATTCTATCTCAAAAATCTTTTAACCCCCCCTCCCAACCCTCCAAACAAATACAAATTACCCCTCTCGAGATCTTAAAACACCCACCCCAACGATTTTACACAAAACTAAACCCAGAGTTCTAGCCCAAATATAATTCTATAACTTTTACATAACCAAGACCTGTAATTGTAACAGATGTTGTATAATCAATACTCTACGAGCCAGCCGTATCTAACAGATGTTGCCTAGCCTTGTGTAAGGTAATGTGAAAATCAATACTGCGTCATCCAGGTAAAATGTATTAGTCATTATGCAACGTCAGCCTCAATCACACATCAACCAAGCCAGGTACATGTCTTAGTCATATGCAACGTCACGCGGAGATGTTCTAGAACATTCCAGAAAACACCCACGTAAAATGACTCATAATCACATGGAATTTCTAGAAACGCCCACGCAGATCTATTAGTATATAAGGCAGGTAAAATTTCCTTCTGAGGCACTTTCAAGAGGACGTCTTCACCGGGCGAGATCAGGTAAGTGATATTATTTATTGTTTAGATAATATTTCATACCCTCTCATTATCATACTTTTTTTGATAATCTTTTTCATACCTACTAACTCTCATTGGTAGAATATCTGTTAACATACTGTCAATAGTACGAAACTCGCGTATTAAATCGTCCATATCATATTTTATACCCCGCAAGTAAGATCGTATCTGATCTAGTAATTTTTTATAGGTGATACTAGCCGTTTGGCAACTATTTTTTTTAGTCGTGAGTCGAGGTTCTATCTTTTTACACGCTGTTTCAAGAGAAACACCAATGCCCGATATTATTAACAAAAACGGGTTTAATGATGCACCACTCGAAATTATACCAGATCCGGTCAATAACAGCTGTAAATATGATATTACTCGAAGTATTTTGTTATAATATTTATAACATTTTTTCACGCACCAAAGTTTTTTATGATAAAATTTGTAATATTGCATTAGAGCGTCCACATCTTGTTTCGGAATTTCTTTTGAAATGTGATTGAAATCAAATATATATTTTTTCATTATACAATATTAGTTTACAACAATGCTGGTTCCTGGTTTGATTAAGTAATTATTTGTGGTGTTTCAGCTATAAATTCCAAACACCACCAGTAAGACGTTGCGGTTATTGTTTGATCATCTGCTTCCAGTAAAAATATTTCTTCAGCATCCTTATTTAACACTATAGATACAATTCCAGAGAAAGCATCTGTTGAATGACGCCATGGAAATGTTGTAGTATAAATTTTAAACTTTGCAGAGCTAAAGATAGATAGTCTATAAACACCAGTAACTTCTGCGGTATATTTGATAGTGTTATTTTGCTGTGACCATGTTGTTAATCCTGATGCTACTGTGTACACGATATTTTTAATTTGTCTGTGTGGAATTTTAATCAGATTAGTTTTTTGAACAATAGTAGGTATTCCACTGACAATGTCGTTGAGTTTTGTGTTAACGTCAGCTAGTTTTATTTCAACGGTTGGTTGTTCCCCAAAAAATTCTTTAAAGGGTTTGTTTATGTTTCTACGAAAATTTAAGAACGTTTCTAAATGTTTAGAAAAAGTAGCACTAAGTGTAGTCATTTCATCACCGATTGTTTTTAACGAAGTTGAAATAGGAATTTCCTTATCATCAACATACTTTTTTGTTGCAGCATCAAAATCATATTCCGGTGTTCTAAGATTATTAATGCCGTTATTGTTCATGTTGAGAAATGCACGCATTATACCACCGTTGGCCAATACGTACTTAGATTCTTGATCATCGACATATTTTTTGTTGCGGCGTCCGCATCTGCGGCTGGATTTCCAAGGTCTATAATTTTATTTTGATTCATAATAATGCTACCTGTAAATGAATCACCAGCTTTTTTGACATAATCGCTGACTGACGTACCGGAATCTTGTATCTTCCCTTGATTTGTAAAAGTAACAATATTATTAACAACCGCGGTGGGAATTCGTAGAAGTACATTTGACAGTTGTACATTACTCGTCTTTAATCGTCCTTGTTTATCCTGGAAAATAACAACTTCATTTTGATCCACACTTGTGAGATTTAATAAATTATCAATTTCATTTCTTAGCTGATCAAGAGTTGCGTACTTAGATAAGTCACCTTGATAACCTTCAGTCAATAAATCTCCTGTTAATGTTCCAAATTTTGTATAGTAACTCATTATTTATTGTCTTACATAAAATTATCAACATTATTTAATTTAATATTACATAAAATTAAATAACAACGATGGTGACGATATTAAACTTTGATACAGAGCGGTTGGTGAAACATAAACATAACAATGAATTTCCAGATTGTCATTATCTTATTGTTGGGCGAACTGGATCTGGAAAAACAAATTTGCTAATGAACTTGCTTCTTGGAGATAATTTTAACTACGATCGAGTTTATATTTAGACAATTAATCCACAGCAAGATAAGTACGAGCTACTAAGCGAATATAATGACAAACTTCGTGATGATCTTGAGGCTGGTGAAGATTTTTTTATAATCAGACAGCCAGAAGATCTTATTCCAGTTAATCAACTTGATGCATCTGAACATAAGATAGTAGTTTTTGACGATATTCCGCTAAATAATACGGAGATGAATAAAATAAGATCATATTTTTCACTATCGCGAAATAAAAAGTGTAATTCTATTTATTTAGCTCAAGGTTTTTATAATGTTGACAGATTTATTCGGCGAAATACCGGTTGTTTTATATTATTTCCGGGATTGGACAATGTTGACGTCAGAAATATTGCGAACGAACAATGCGGTGACGTAACAAAAGATAAACTTATCGAACTTTATCATAAAGCTACAAAAGATAAATATAACTTCTTCTTATTTGATAAACTTACACATGATCCAACTAAAATGTTTCGCTGTTGTATTAACACTTACTTACAGTAAGGCGTTTTAATTTTATAAAATTTATATATAATAATTATGGACAAACGAGCAAAATATAGAAAACATATAGAAGATCTGAAAAAACTTGCTCAATCTCAAGCAGCATTTAAGCAAAGGGTACAACAGGCACGACGTGGACAAGTAACTGCTGCAGAAACAACAGCTACGATTCTCAAACCAGTTACTGAAGCACTACTTGGAAAACAACCTGAAACTAGGACACTGTCAGACGAAGAAGTTAAAAAACTTCAAGAAAAAGGTTTAGTCGGGCTTGTTAAGGAACAACAAGAAGCAGCTGCTGCAAAAATTATTAGAAGATCTGATGAAGAAAAGTTAAAGTTAGCTAGAGAACTTGTAAAACATATTGCAGATCCTGCTGCTAGACAAGATGAACTAAGACTGCTATTAAATAATCCACTTTTACTTGAACAAAGATTATCAGAAAGAGTATTAGTTGATCCGATTATAACTATGTTAGAAGATATAGAGAAAAAAATTGAAATACCAAAACGTATGAGTCAAATAGAACTAGAGGAGGAGATGCGTGAGGAAGAAAAAAGATGGCGAGAAGCATTTAGAAAAGAACATGGACTAGATATCCAAGAAGAGCAAAATTTTAAAGATACTCTAGAGAATATAAATAATGAAATAAGAAATTACGAGTACGAATCGTTTAACGAAAAATACAATTTTAAAAATGTGAGAGTACGAGATATTAAAAGAATTGATTACAACGCTGAAGAAAAAATTAGAGAGCTAGAAAAAATTAAAGAAGAAAGTAAGAAACATTTAGACGATGTAAAACTGGAAAATGAAAACTACTACGACAGTGTCAGAAAATACCGACACTGGATTATCGCTGATCTTTATATCAAAGTTATTCGTAATATAAAAAATAACATATATCGTGGTTATCCCTCTAGTGGTTTGATTAGCGAGGCAAAAAAAATAGATCAAGTACGTATAAAAGCTGATAAATTTGTCCCAGAGGACATAAAAGATCCTATTGAAAGACAAACAGAGTTAAGTCGGTTGGTTGATAATTATGATGAACTTGAAAGAATGTTAGAGGCAGCTGCAGAAGTAAAAGCTGGAACTGGTGTAAAAATATTTACATCAACCGCCGAAATGATAGGCAGATTAATGCTATTAATATCATCAAAAGAAGCTGGTAATGTTAGTGCTGAAATCGACAATGAAATTATTGATATACTTGATCACCTAAGATCAGAAAATTTATTAACATCTGACGAGTATGAAACTTTACACCGCGACTTAATCTAGGCGATTTAATTTTATAAAAAATATAATAAATAACAATGTCAACAACATTATTGCTCGACTCAAGTCAAGTAGACGGAAATAGTGCAAATTTTACAGTAAATTACAACCCACCAATACAACTTGATCCAACAAAACAATATGAAATTGGATTAATTTCCTGCACTTGTTGGAATGCCATGGCTAACGTGAAAACTGGTGTCAATGATGAGTTTTTATTTACTCCGGTTACAACTCCAGCATCTATATCAAAAATATTGAAAATTCCACAAGGAGCTTATAACATCAATGATCTAAACAGGACTATCAAAGAGCTTATAACAAGAGCTGGTGGTATAGCTGATAATTTAGAGTTAGCAGTGAATTATAACACATTGCGAGCTAGAATGACACTGAGAAACATGTTAATTAGTTTTGAACCAAGGCAAGGAAGTATTGCACCACTATTAGGATTTAGTCGTAGGTTTTATAGTGCTCTTGATCAACCTACTACACATGACAGTGAATTACCAGTAGATATAACAGAAGTAAACACAATACTTGTCAATTGTTCCATTGCATCTGGATCTCACACATCAAAAGGAAGTAAAGGTCAGACAATTTACAGTTTCTCACCAGAAGTTCCACCAGGATCTCTCATGCAAATTAATCCGAGGCATATTATCTATTATCCGTTGATTGTTGAGAATCAAATCACAAGCATCACAATGCAATTAACAGATCAATCGGGGAGACAAATAGACGTGAACAACGAAATTGTTACATATTATTTACACCTACGCACTGTGTAGGCGCGTACAATAACAAAGTTATTTGACTTCGTGATTGACAATAAAAATTATACAACATCAGATATAATGAAACAGAGGAAAAAAATTTATCGAAGAAAAATAGTAGGAGGATTTTTTGGGAATATATTTACTAAAGTTATTGAAAATGTTCCGGGAATTGCGCGTAAAGTTGCACCAATTGCACTTGACGCAGGTAAAG
Source organism: Megalonaias nervosa (assembly GCA_016617855.1). Taxonomy (NCBI): domain Eukaryota; kingdom Metazoa; phylum Mollusca; class Bivalvia; order Unionida; family Unionidae; genus Megalonaias; species Megalonaias nervosa. The sequence continues at coordinate 170,372 of JAECUM010002418.1, forward strand.
CTTTTGCAACTGGAGCCGCATCTGCCGCTGGGACTGCGGTGGGACAAAAAATAGCTGATAAAATAAAAGGCGCACCGTCTACATCTGATATAAAACAAGCTATTTCAGAAATCGCTCCAACAAAAGAAACGCAACGTGCTATGATAACAACAACGAAAAAACTTTTATCACCGAAAGGCGAGCAGATCATACAAAAATTAATATCTAAAGTAACGGCGCCGCAATAAAATTTTATATAATCTAATAAATAAAAAATGTCTGTTAAAAATTATCTCGATTTAGCAGAAACTTATGACACCGATAACACTGTAACAGAATTTGAGTATGTTGAGTATCTCGATGAAAATTTTAATGAACCAAATAAAGCTGGTATTAGAACATTTAATACTCGAGACGAAGATGTATTTCTACTGCCTCATAAGGCAATGTTAGAAGTTCGCGGTCAGATTATGACAGTGGCTAATCCACCTGTTGAAATTGCAGCTGGAACAGAAGTAGCTCTTATAAATAACGGCTGGTCTTTATTCAAAAGTGCTAGATATCAACTGGCCAATCAAACTGTAGAAGATATTTCAAGTCACTTACAAGTTGTAAGTACAATCTTAAATATTATTTCGTTTTCCGATGATTACTCCAGATCAACTGCAACGAACATGATGTGGTTTAAAGATACTGGACGTGGTATAGCAGAATCAACCGAACTTTTCAGGAGAGGTGTTATAGTACACGGAGCTGATGCTGCTGCAGATCTTCCAATTGTGAGAAATTTTCTTATTGATAATGCTGCTGCTCTAGGTATAGCTGCACCAGCTGCAGCCGCTAACGCAGACGCTACAAGAGTTTCTCTTACTGCAGCTTGTAATAATCTTGATATAACACCACCAGCTGCAGGTGCAGATGCCGTTGCAATGTTAGATATAATTATTAACTCAATTGACGTAAAAAATCCGCGTTATAATGAAGGTTTTGCTAAAAAAAAGGCACTTGCAGCAGGATCACGTCAAATTACAATGATGCTGCCATTAAGTATGATTTTCGGCTTTTGTCGCGATTATGATAAAGTATTTCGTGGAGTTAAACATACACTTATTTTAGATCGGGCAGAACAAAACGACTGCCTATTTCGATATGGCGGAGTTGATGTACAATTTATCATAAACAAACTTGCGCTGTGGATGCCGCGTATAACTCCATCAATCACAAAAGCGACAGAACTAAATAGTATGCTTGAGAAACATACAAACAAAATTTATTTTAAGCAGCATAAAATATATCAAACAGCAGTTCCAAATACTACCGACTACACATGGCGAGTCACAACAACACCAACTGAACAACTGCCGAGGCAACTGTTTGTCGTATTTCAACAGCAAGCGCGACGTGGTAACCAACAACAAAATAATGCAATATTTGACCACGCTGATGTTAGACGCATATATGCTAGAATAAATTCGAAGCAATATCCAGATCGGGCGATAGAATGTAATTTTGCAGATGACGCTAATAAAAATATTACTCGACCTTATATGTACCTACTCGACGCAATTCAAAAATATCAAGATGTTGAGGATGGATCCCAAATATCAGCAGAGGAGTTTCGTACACTCTATCCAATATTTCATTTTGATGTTATTAAACATAGCGAGCGAGCAGTTGATTCGACAGCTGATATTGAAATTACCTGGACACTTGGAGCAGTTCCTATGGCATAGTTGTACGTGTACGCGTTAGGGATCAGCGACAGATTTGTTACGATTGATTCCGTTGGAGGTAAAATGACAGTCCAAGTTTAATCTGCAATCGTTATATAAGATGACAAAATATATTGTAAAAGAAATATATTTGACTGATGGCCAAGTTAAAAAATTAGCAGCTACTGTTGCAAAGCAGAGACAGGTATCATTAAAGGTTAATCCCGGCTCTCAAACGGGTATTTTAACAAAATTGATGTTAACCAAAAATCAAGCAAATAAATACGATCGCAAAAAACCTTTTGTTTTAAATTTAAGTGCCGCACAAATAACAGCGATGGCAAACGACATCGTCGTTGAAGGTGGTTTCTTTGGTCCAGCACTATCTGTAATGGCCAGCACGTTATTACCTAAAATTGTGCCGGTGTTAGGTACATTAGGACTAGCAGCAGCGTCTGGCGCAATATCTGGCGCAACGAAAAAAGCAGTTGAGGGCAGTGGTATAAAGAAAATAGTTTAAAGCTTAATTTTATGTGACTGATAAATATAATGCCCAATGCAACGCATCGACGAAAAACAAAATCGTCGAAAAAAAAGAAAACAACAAAACGTCGAAAAACAACCAAAGGAGGAATTATTCCTTTCGCTCCACTTTTAGCGGGACTAGCGGGAAGTTTGCTGCCAAATCTGCTGGGAATAGGAGGACGAGGACTAACATTACCGAGAACACTGCCACCCCGCTAAGTAACTTTGATTTACTTGATAAGTTAAAATCAGTTCCCAGATTTCACGGAGTTTATTCTAAAGATGAACTTAGCACTCTACCAGCGCAAGCGACATCTTCGCTGGGTTCATGTGTGATAAATATACAAGATTTCAATGACGGATCCGGCACGCATTGGGTAGCAGTTTATAATAACAATTATTTTGACTCGTTTGGACTTCCTCCGAGCGATGCAGTAAAAAAATATATAAACAAAAAATATAAAATAATATATTATTCGTCCAATCAACTTCAACCTGTTGGAACTTCTGCTTGCGGATATTATTGTATAATGTTCATTAAACAGATGTCAAAAGATCCTAATTTTTTAAAGTTTATTTTGCAGTTTGATAAGCAACATTCTCACGCTAATGATGAGATTGCAATTAATTTTTGTAAAGCTATCTAAAGCTTGCAATAAATTTTATCTAAACTTACAAATATATAATGTCAACATATTGCCTCAAATGTAAAACTAAAACAGAAAATAAGGATGAGACGACGGAAAAAACAAAAAATAACAGATTAATGTTGAAAAGTATTTGTGCAATCTGCGGGAAAAGAAAAAGTATGTTTTTAAAGAAAACGTCTGGAGCTGGTTGCCCGCCTGACAAGATTATTTTAGTAGACGACTAAAAATATAGAATGATATGCAACTGCGATTCTGACAGAGATTTATGCCTCGAGCAAAATAAAATTGTCACATACTGTCAACGTTGTAACAACAGAGAAATAATTGGAACAGGTATAGATATACATAAATTAATTGGCAAATTACCAAAACCAAAAGGAGGCTGGACATTGCCAGGCCATAAATACACTGGACCTTATAATCCTCTTGATAAACAACTGGATGAAAATGATAATCCGCTGCCAGGACAGGAGCCTTATAATCAAGTTGATGCAATAGCAATGCGTCACGATATCTGTTACCGTGATCATGAAAACTCAAAATCGGATTGTGATAAAGTAATGTTGGACGAACTTCGTGATATGGAGCCGACAAATATGCGAGAACGTTTTGATAGAAGATTTGTTCAGGGAATGATTGGAGCAAAATATAAATTAGGACTCGGAAAGGAATTGTATGACGATCTCGCAGCTGAACTACACAAACCTAAAAAAAAGTTTACGCGACGTAAAGTTGTCGCAAATGCCGTTGATGATATCTGGGCGATAGATTTAGTAGATGTGTCAAATCTAGCAGAATTTAATGATAATAAGAAATATTTGTTTAATGTCATAGATATTTTTAGTAAATGCGCGTTTAGTGTACCTGTTTCAGACAAGACAGGAACGTCGATAACTGATGCGTTAAAACAAATAATAACAAGTACAGAAAGAAAACCAAATAAAATCTGGACCGATCACGGAGCAGAATTTTTCAATAAAAAGTTTGAGCAGTTTCTAGAACAAAATAACATTAAAAAATATGTTACAGGGAACGAGGGAAAAAGTGTCGTAGTAGAGCGATTTAATCGCACGCTAAACGAAAAAATACACAAGTATTTGACAGCTAAAAATACTAATAAATATATTGACAATTTACAAAACATTGTTGACGAATATAATAACACGAAACACCGAACAACTAAACTATCGCCAAACAGCGCAATCAAAAATCCGATATTAGCAAATGAAAACATGTACCGCAGACATAAATTTAAAGTCGGTGATAAAGTTAGAATTTCACTGACAAAAAAAAGAAACATTTGAAAAAGGATTTACTCCAAACTGGACTGAAGAAGTGTTTGTAGTTGATAAAGTACTTTTAACAATACCTGTAACATACGCGTTAAAAGATCTGGCAGGGGAACCGATCATTGGTAGTTTTTATGAACAAGAACTTCAGAAAACTGAGCAAGATGTTTTCGTTATCGAAAAAGTGATTAGGAGAAAAGGCGATAAAAGTTTAGTTAAATGGCGTGGGTATAGTGATAAATTTAATAGCTGGGTACCAACTAAGTCGATCCAATAACGTTATTATAAATTTGTTCGTATTTCACAAGCACAGATTTACATTTGATAGTTTTACATAACGAAATTAAATGTAATTTTCTTTCATTATCGACTGGCATTAAATTAAATATCTTAGCGAAAATAAAATCGTATTTTATGCTCCTTCGCTGGCCAGTTATTTTTAGATTTAAAAACGGCCTGATAAGCTGCCAAAATATCTGTTGTTCGGCAGCAGTAAAATTAAATTTTATTATTTTTTTGGCAATGTGATACTTAACATTATATCGTCCAGTTGTTGGTCTGCTGTAATTTGTTCTGTCAACGACGGTGACTATTTCATCATCGTCATCATTATTATTGTATAAAATATCATCTTCGCTATAACTAGCAGATTTGTCTATTATATCGGTAGTGATTTTAACATTGTCTGCGACTTTATCGCCGGTGATTTTAACATTGTCTGCGATTGTATCTTCCGCATATATTTCAGCAAGTCGTTTCATCAAGTTCATATTATAATATACTTTTATCTATTTTATTGTTATAAGATATGACTGACGAGATAAAATATCATCAAAAAGTTAATATATTAAATTACAAGGAACTAGCCGAAGCAGTTCGAAAATGTCTGTCGGGTTATAGTTCGTATTCCGTTGACGTTATTGTTACGCAAGGTGATTCTCATAAAATATTACTAACAGCAGCAGAAATAAATAAACTTAATGAAAATGCTTTTATAACATTAAAATTTGATCGCGATGATATTATGGCATTTACACATAGCTGTCTTACTAAGACAGAATTACGAAATATCATTAATCATCATATCTAAAAACAATCCTGGCATCGTATTCGATTGAAAAAGCTGATCCTGTTATTCTATCAGCAACAAATTTTA